>CM057165.1:21140849-21159281 GCA_029962745.1 Echinometra lucunter | reverse complement strand
AACACGGTAAAATATGATTAACAATATTACATAGCAGTTATCAAATCATTTGCAATAGATATAATACACGTCAATTTGTGTCAACCCTGCTTTTGTGGCGTAGTTCCTAAAGGAAACAAAATGGCTGCCTCCTGAAAAACCCAGTCAAAATTTATCAGCTCAGCAAAATAAATTGGAAGCCTCTTCCAAAAGGGAGGGGGGAAAATACTCTTTTCCAGGCCATGATTAGAATACATGTAGTAGAAGAAACAAAGGAAAACCTGTTCTCCAAAACAAAGTTATCACTTTCTACTCACCACTATTCTACTTCTCAGACTCTTTCTAAATTCTAGTCTTTAAACCTAGTTTTCTGTCCTACTTGACATATGGTTCTAAAGGTAAAAGTTACTGTACAAAATAGTCAACACAATCTAAATGGGTCTGATTAATTAGACAAACTCTACCAGAGAGGAGATTAGTGGTCTCCAGGAGGCCCAAGCGCAGGCTCCTTATCTCTACACTATCTCTTTCTCATTAAGCAACAGTGGTGTGTACCCAGTTTACATGTGAAATCCATTCACGTCTTTACTCCTGCATGACACCTTTACTACTATACATGAGAATCACAACAGATGCGTTCACACAATTCTAAAATCGATTGGGCTGCGTTCACATTCAATATCAAACTGATGAGAACACAACCTAGGGGTACAGGACCCCTTTCACACTGTAATCATAATCCACTTTCTCTTGATAAGTACATGTATATACAATTTCAGCTCTCTAACTACTCAAATCATTAAATCGTTCACTTCAACTACTAATTTATAAACAATGGCATTCTACATTACTCTGATTTAACAGTAACGTAATAATGAGTAATAAAAGCATAAGGTACAAATTTAGTTACTTCTATGTCGAAGTATCAACTGGAATGCTCAACCAACTCGCTCGAACATATGATCTCTCAAAATTACCTCTTATCGATTTATACTGTGTTATTGCAAACTACCAGCATATGAGCAATAGATAAAACTTATTTAATACAAATATCAGGATATCACAAGGTAGAAATCAATTTCCATCTTACCTGTAATAAAACACGAGGAGAGACAAGTGATGTAGAGTGATGGTGATGGTGTCAAAAGTAGAATGGCACATGGCATCACCTGATCACCAGTCAAACCCCAAAATTTCTAGACTTTTCCATTCCATAGGTGGGGGTGTGTGTCCTTCTCAGCTGGGAAGGGGCAAAACCTCTCACTTTGTTATGTAATGCTTTAACTGATATATAGTCTGTCTCTACCTAACTCTGTATCAAGACTATACTCCATATGAAATGAACAGTGTTATGTGAGAGTAAATAAATATATAATAAGTGATTATAAAGAAAAAATAGGGGGGTCCAAATTCCACAAAATATTCATTTTGCCAGGATCACACTCTTCCCCACCAAATGAAATGTCGTCCTCGACATTACAAAACATAAACTACACTTAATAGCAGATCCAATTCTGTATAACAAACACATAAAATACGATTCAAATCCAAGTCATTTTTAGACGAGAGAATAACAAATCTCTGTGTTCCGACTACGGCATCCTTGGCAAAAATTCTGTCCTAGTAACTGTTTCCGATTAGGCGAACCGAACTTGAATGGTGTGCACAGTCCATAAAGTTTGTATTCGCAGTCTTTTTGACTAAAATCATTATAACAGTCCAAAGCATTTAATGCGAATAGGACAGGTTGATGCCTAATTCAATGAGTAATGTCCATTTCCCCATAGTAGCTGATATGATAAGCTATGATATAGTCTTTCATATGACAAATCAAGTCCATAGCGATCGAAGTCGTACTCGTTTCCATGTCAGCTACCCTGTTACACAGCGCTGTGATTTTCTCTTGACATCTGCTCCTATATTTCAGTTTGATGCCTCTCAGTCCAATATCGTCGCACAATAATATTTAAGTCACAAATCGCGATAGAAGGTCCGAATCTAGTCAGTTTCTATCCATCAGCTAAGCCAGGGGTTGGTTTCCAAAGTTGGTCGGGGGCCAGGCAAGATGTCCAGGTGGGTAGGGTGGTCCAACAGGGAATGGCATCGGAAGCATCTGGGGTACCCAAGGGAGAGTACTCACTCCTGCCTGCTGGTTAAAGTTTGAGTGTTCGATGTATGTTGGGGCTGTGGGCTGGTTAGTTCCCCGGGTAACAAGTTTGAGTGGGATAGAAAGGCATTGGGGGAGGATTTGACGGAGGTACCCATGGGCCTGATTGGGGGTTTGGAGGAAAGAATTGGGAGATCCCTGGGATGGATTGGTTGGTGATTGGTTGGTTCCCTCGTACAGTTTGTATGGATGGTTGTCCCATTTGGTCATATACTAAGCGTGAAGGAGGGCGTCTATTTCGTTGTGGTAGTGCCCTTTCCTCTGTTGTTCCAGTTGTATCAATGCCCGGGACTACTGTGCCTTCTAGCATAGGGCTAGCCGAGTCCCTTTCTTCCTGTTGAGGGACAGTAGTGGGTACATCATCAGGATCAATGGTCAGTTCAGTTGTGAGTGCAGGACCCGGACAAACTACATCTTGAGCAGCATATCTAGGGTTTTCGTTTCCCTGGACAGGCGTAGCTTCGCCTCCTGGAGGTGTGGGGAGGATCTCCATGTCATCGTCACTATCATCGCTGCTGCTCAAGTCAAACGTTGGTTCGTTCTCTCTGACGTGTTTCCTTTTCGAGTGTGAGGATTTCACCTTGGAAGGGCCTTTGTTGTCATCTGCGGGTGCTGTTGATGACTGCTGTCTTGGGAGTAGGTCGCATGGAAGAAGGAGATTTCGATGCAGCACTCTAGTCTTTCCTTTGCCACTTTCTGCCCTGAGTTCATACACTGGCATCTCTCCTCTTTGGCTGACAACTATATAGACTTGGTCTTCCCAATAGGCCCGTAGTTTTGATGGTCCTGCACTTGGCTGCATGTTTCTAACAAGGACACGATCTCCTGGCACCAAGGTAACAGATTTTGCCTTTTTGTCATAATGCTGCTTCCGTCGGTCGGCTGTCTGACATGCATTTCTAGCCGCAATGTCGTAAGCTTGCTTCATCTGTTCCTTCCACTGCCTTACGTAGCTCTCCTTGTTAGATGTGTATTTTCCATCGTCATTGTGGTCCAGTCCAAAGGCCAGGTCAATTGGAAGACGGGGGTGTCTACCAAAGAGTAGATAGAAAGGTGAGTATCCCGTAGACTCATTGCGAGTGCAATTATAGGCATGAACTACCTTCCCTACATATGCACTCCAGTTACTTTTTTGCTCTTCAGCAAGAGTCCGCAACATCCCAAGGAGTGTCCTGTTAAACCTTTCTACCTGGCCGTTGCCCTGTGGGTGATACGGTGTCGTACGAGAGTGTGAGACTCCTGACAGTTCTTGCAGATGCTTGAACAAATGGTTCTCAAACTCCCTCCCCTGGTCATGGTGGAGTCTCCTGGGGAATCCGTACTTCAGACAGTAGTTGTTGAAAATGATGTCCGCTGCCGTTTTTCCACTCTTATTTCGCGTTGGATAGGCTTGGGTGAATCGGGTGAAATGATCGACCACCACAAGGATGTATTCGTAGCCACCTTTGCTACGTTCCAGATGGAGGAAGTCGATGGAGACTAGTTCGAAGGGCTGTGTTGTCTCGATTGGTATGAGATTGGCCTTGGTTTGTCTCTGTGGTCTCTTCTGTTTTAGGCAGGGGCATTGCTGGGTGATGTAACTAGTTATGTCATTCTCCATGTTAGGCCAATAAAACCTTTCTCGTGCTAAGTGCAGAACCTTTTCTGGACCAAGATGTCCCATCTTGTTGTGTAGTTCTTGGTAAACGAAAGATTTGTATTTGGCCGGTAACACAATCTGGAAGTAGGAAGTGGTTTTGCGTCGCAGAAGCCCATCACTGTCTATCTCCAGCTTCTTCCACTCCCGCAGGATTTGTGATGTCTGTCTGGGAAGCTGTTGTCTCTCTTGACGATTTGGGGGTTTTCCTTCACGCATCACCTTTAGCACATATGAGATTGACGGGTCTTCCATCTGTGCTCTGCAGATATCTTCCTTGCTGAATTGATCAGATGGAGGCTGTTGAGTATCTTCAGAGTTGTCACATTCAGAGGCAGTAATAGCATTTATCCATGCTGTGATCTGGTGTTGTTGAGCTTTCACGGCCTGGCACACAGCGCTGATGGTTGTAGGAGAAACTTCTTCGCTGTACTCATCCATGTCACTCTGGCTTCAAATGGAACCCTGGAGAGCGTGTCTGCATCTACATTTGCTCGGCCAGGTCTGTACTTGATGTTGAACGAGAAGTCTGCTAACTCCCCAACCCAACGAAGGCCTGTAGCATTCAACTTGGCTGAAGTGAGGACGTATGTTAGAGGGTTGTTGTCTGTATAGACTGTGAATGGAGGGGAGTAGTACAAGTAATCTCTGAATCTGTCACAGATGGCCCATTTCAACGCCAGGAACTCCAGCTTTCCTGAGTGAAGATGATACCGCTTCTCAGCTGGAGTGAGAGTCCTTGAAGCATATGCAATTACTCTCAGTTTCCCATCTTTCTTCTGATAGAGCACCGCACCCAGTCCATCGTTGGAAGCATCAGTGTGCAGCACGAATGGCTTCTCGAAATCAGGGAAAGCCATAACTGGAGCCTTCAGAAGACTATCGATCAGGCGATTCAGGATATCTTGGTGGTGTTCCTTCCATTCAATTGGGTGGTTTGAAGGCAGAATGTGTTGGTTTCTTCTTTGTGCTTTTCCTGTGTGATAATTTCTGATCAGGGGGAAGAGACAGTAGGTTGTAGAGTGGGCCAGCTTGCTTGGAGAAGTTCGGAATATATTTCCGGTAGTAGCCAACTAAACCAAGGACACGTCTCAGCTCACCAACTGTCTTGGGTGTCTTCTCGCGAAGCTGCTCTACTGCCTTTACGTCTTCAGGGTCGGATCGATGGCCATCACCTGAAACAATCCTTCCTAGGTATTTGACCTCTCTCTCAAAGAATCTGCACTTGGATGGCTTTAGTTTGATGCCCTTCTCCTGGACTCTTTGCAGAACCTGTTTCAGATGAAGGATGTGATCATTAAAGGTGGACTGTATACTAATACATCATCAAGGTACACATGGCAGATATCTCCACTCAATCCCTCCAAGCAGTCCTCCATGCAGCGTTGGAAAACTGCTGGTGCGTTGGTCAGTCCAAAAGGGATGCGGTTCCATTCATATAAACCCCAAGGAGTGATGAAGGCTGTAAGAGGTTTGGACTCTTCAGAGACAAAACCTTGATGGTAGGCTTTTCCCTGGTCTAGAGTCGAGAACCACTGATTTCCGCCAAGGCTGTCCAGCACATCTTGGATTCTAGGAATGGGCTGTCTGTCTGGGATGGTTTTTGCGTTCAATGCCCTATAGTCTATGCATAACCGGAGCGATCCGTCTCGCTTTCTCACACAGACGACTGGAGAGGAGTAGGGTGACGATGACTTCCGAACCCAATTCTTCTTTAGCAGGTCATTGATATACTCCTTGACCTCACGGAGGAGAGGACGAGGTATAGCCATGTAGTTCTTCTGCACTGGGATGTTATCAGAGAGGTGTATTTTCATGTGAAGATCGTTGATCTGGCCGATGTCCTCATCTCCAATAGAAAATGCGCCTCTCTCTTGTTTCAACATATCTAGTACAGCTACGCGTTGGGTCATTGGTATGTGATCAAGGTTGAAGCTTGAGAGCCATCATCCTGGGTGGTACAGCCTTTTGCCTGGCAAACAGTCGCCAAATGTTCATGACGAAGGGTGCCATCTTCGATGCGAGAGATTGGTTCAAGCGTAGCGATTGTTGTCTGCTTTGGGAGGAACACATTACTTGTAGTTAGATTGGTTATAACTACTTGAACTCTACTGTACCTTCCTTTTCCAATCTCGACAACAGCAGGCTGGATATCTAAGGTGTCCATCAGTGTGGGATTAGATTCCAACAGGGCAATGGAATCTTGTAGATCACCAACATGTACCTTGCAGGATATAACTGAAGTGCCTGGGGCTATACACCTCACTGTTCTACCAGATTTCACCTGTCGGGGCGAGATTTGGTCCGGTGCCTTGATTAGCTCCACTACCGCATTTATGGTTGGGGCTGGATAGCTAGGTAGGGAGTCCACTAGTATGCTGGTCAGATCAATAGTTTGGGTGGGAGGATGTAGGATGAATTCAGCAATAACATTGTAACCAAGAATCACTTGGTCTTCACTGGAGTCAGTTACCAGGAATGGCACGAGGAGTTCTGTCTTTTGCGCCCTGTTGAGTGTCACTGCAAGTTCCACGTAGCCAAGATAAGGAATTGGTGTCTTGTTTGCTGCTGTTAGCCGCAAGTCACCTTCTGGAAACAGCTTGGAAATAGAGTGCGTCTCTTCATGAGGTAGGTGTTCTTTAAGCCACTTTTGGGGAAGGAGAGAAACCTGAGCACCAGTATCCCACAGAACCTTAGCTTCTCTTCCCCCAATACTACAAGTCACTTCACATTTACCTCCTACTAAGCGTGCCACTTTCTTTCTATTTCCAGAGAGACGTGTTGCTGGTATATTTATTGTTGGTGGTTGGGACTTGGTTGACTTGGGCGCTCCATGTCCCACTGAGGCACCCTGCTCCCGTTTCCCTGCAGTTTGCATCCCCTAGCATAGTGCTCTACACTGCCACAGCGGAAACAGTGACGACAACTTCCTTCCTCTCCCTTCTGTGTGCAAGCCTCACAACCTCGTCTCGGGCGCCTTGGAGTGGAAGACGTGGATTGTCCTTGATTTGAAGAGGGAGATTTTTGAGGTACCAAGGTCTTGATTTCATTCTGGACAATAGACCGGATTGCTGCTTTGAGATCTTTCCACTCAGGCATTCTGGGCTGTGTGTCTTGGCCTCCTTCACTTTCGGACTTCTTCTCGGATTCACCCGAGGCCGACACACTGTTGACAATCTTTGTCTTGATCCTCAGTTTTTGTTGCCTCTCTGTCTCATGCCCCACAATGGTTGTGAGAGCCTCAAGGACCTCCTCATCTGTACTGGCCTCTGTAAGGTATGGTTTCAAGCCATGGCGAACATTGTCATTCTGCAGACCAGTTGCTACTGCATGAAGAAACATCTTCTGCACTTGTCCCTCATCATAACTTACACCTGAACCAGCTTCTTGACAAGCGAAGAGGACCTTCTGTTTCAGGTCCATGGCCCTAAGAATGAAGTCATGCTCAGTCTCTCGGCTTCCCTGGGCAGCAGTAGAGAGTTCTTGAAACAGCTCGGTGGCATCTTTTTCCCGGTAGTGGGATCTGAGAATTTTGCGGAGAGTGGGCAAGTCGAGGCCAGACCTCCCCTCAAGGTAGCTGCGGATACGGAGCCCAGGACTAATGGCACGAATCACCTGTTCCACTACCTCTTCCTCTGGATACTTCTTTCGAAGTCCGCTGTCAATCTGCCTAGCAAGACTTGAAAAGGTTAGTTTATCCTTCTGTTGCGGCTCACCAATTTGCCCCACAATCCTAAACTCCTTCCGAAACGCCACGTTCGTGATAGGGACTGAAGGCGAAGGATCATCACTCCTGGCTGGCATGGTGATTGGGGCTTCCACGATGGTCTCTTTGCTGTCAGTTACCTGTTCCAAACCATCCCCGGGGACATTCCCAACCTTCCCAACCAGTACCTCCGTCACCTTACCCCATACTGCCTTACCTTCATCGTCCAGCTCCTCCACCTCCTCACTGCACAGATAGCGTTGCAGCATTCGGAGAAGCCCTACACGTCCTTTCAGCTTAGCCCTGCTTATGTCAGCCGCTGGCCTCTCCAGAACCTCAGCCACTCTAAGGAGCTCATCTTCAGTACCCGCTTTCAGCCGGTCGAGTACGTCAGCCACCAGATCCTCTAAACCCGCCATTTCACCAGCTGTGGGTTGAGTGCTAAGATTCCCCTAATGCCTGTAGCAAACTGCACGTCGCAAGGCGTTGTCCCGGTGCGGTTACGATTGATGAAACATTCGGGGTTAGTAGGCTGCTGGTTTGCAGGTTACATCCCAGAATGCAACATCCGGGCAGTGCCTCCAGAAAATGTAGCACCCCTACAGGGGTATAGAGTGCTGTAATAAAACACGAGGAGAGACAAGTGATGTAGAGTGATGGTGATGGTGTCAAAAGTAGAATGGCACATTTATTACTAATATAATAAATATCAAAACAATAACAATAGACAATACATAGCATATTCAGAGGAAATATCCAAGCAAATATTATCTTTATCCATGATCAAGTTTCCACTTTAATCCTTGTCTATATAATATTTAAAGTATAAAGCAATAAAGAAATAACTCAACCCTACTATCATGAAGCATTATGATAATATCTAAATATCTCTATCTATCCCCTCATAATAATACTATTAATCTAAAACGTACATTACTTGGCAATCAACATTATAATAGCTATGGTTTATTTTAGTTGACATAAAAGTAAAAAGTTGTTTCCTTTCTGATACTAATTTTAGGTGAATAACAAAGTTTTGAAAATAAATCTAGCGTCAGCTTATTAATCCAAATCAATAATCAGTTCCCTTTTGAAATATTACTAACTAAATCAATGAAACAAGGTAAAATATGATTAACAATATTACATAGCAGTTATCAAACATTTTGCAATAGATATACTACCCGCCAATTTGTCAACCTCTGCTTTTGTGGCAGTTCCTAAAGGAAAACAAAATGGCTGCCCTCCTGAAAAACCCAGTCAAAATTTATCAGCTCAGCAAAATAAATTGGAAGCCTCTTCCAAAAGGGAGGGGGGAAAATACTCTTTTCCAGGCCATGATTAGAATACATGTAGTAGAAGAAACAAAGGAAAACCTGTTCTCCAAAACAAAGTTATCACTTTCTACTCACCACTATTCTACTTCTCAGACTCTTTCTAAATTCTAGTCTTTCAAAACCTAGTTTTCTGTCCTACTTGACATATGGTTCTAAAGGTAAAAGTTACTGTACAAAATAGTCAACACAATCTAAATGGGTCTGATTAATTAGACAAACTCTACCAGAGAGGAGATTAGTGGTCTCCAGGAGGCCCAAGCGCAGGCTCCTTATCTCTACACTATCTCTTTCTCATTAAGCAACAGTGGTGTGTACCCAGTTTACATGTGAAATCCATTCACGTCTTTACTCCTGCATGACACCTTTACTACTATACATGAGAATCACAACAGACGCGTTCACACAATTCTAAAATCGATTTGGGCTGCGTTCACATTCAATATCAAACTGATGAGAAACACATATCCTAGGGGTACAGGACCCCTTTCACACTGTAATCATAATCCACTTTCTCTTGATAAGTACATGTATATACAATTTCAGCTCTCTAACTACTCAAATCATTAAATCGTTCACTTCAACTACTAATTTATAAACAATGGCATTCTACATTACTCTGATTTAACAGTAACGTTAATAATGAGTAATAAAAGCATAAAGGTACAAAATTTAGTTACTTCTGTCGAAGTATCAAATGGAATGCTCAACCAACTCGAACATATGATCTCTCAAAATACATCTTATCGATTATACTGTGTTATTGCAAAATACCAGCATATGAGCAATAGATAAAACTTATTTAATACAAATATCAGGATATCACAAGGTAGAAATCAATTTCATCTTACCTGTAATAAAACACGAGGAGAGACAAGTGATGTAGAGTGATGGTGATGGTGTCAAAAGTAGAATGGCACATGGCATCACCTGATCACCAGTCAAACCCCAAAATTTCTAGACTTTTCCATTCCATAGGTGGGGGTGTGTGTCTTCTCAGCTGGGAAGGGGCAAAAACCTCTCACTTTGTTATGTAATGCTTTAACTGATATATAGTCTGTCTCTACCTAACTCTGTATCAAGACTATACTCCATATGAAATGAACAGTGTTTATGTGAGAGTAAATAAATATATAATAAGTGATTATAAAAGAAAAAATAGGGGGGTCCAAATTTCCACAAAATATTCATTTTGCCAGGATCACATGTATGCTAAGGTATTCTTGAAGAGAAACAATCCTTATATGGATAAGAGATTATTTGTATTGAATAGAATATACATTCACTTATTGACGTGCATAAAATGTCATAGTCATGCCCAAAGTGTATGACTTAAACTGAAGAGATATTAATGCTTCAAACATTCATAGGTTTCCACCTTAACTCTGAAGCATTCTCAAGGGACATTGGGTTTACGACTTTAAACTGAAGAGGCACTAATGCTTCAAACATTCATAGATTTCCACCTGAACTCCAAAGCATTCACAAGGGACATTGGGTTTATTTTAGTACCTTCATTATACTATGCAAAATTTAAGGCTATATGTTATCCTAGTGTGCTACATTTTAATTTGACAATATCAAATACAATAGATAACAACCACCTTTGTAGGTATAAAGAAAGAAGTATTTATTGTCATTTCTTTTATTGAAGTATTTGTACAAATGGAAATTCCTACCGATTCATGAATTTTGTAATCCAAAGAGTATATGATTTAAGTGATGACACAATAGCAAATTAAAATACTATGTTTTGATAATGTTACAGACATCTAAATTGGAAAGCTAATCAAAATTATGTATTTTATCCAAATCAGATTTTTAAACATGTACAAAAACATAAATCACAAAAGGATTAGACTCCCTTGAGCATCAATAGAAAGCCAGAGGAACTTGAGAAATAGAATGTTCAGTATGAGAATTTCATAAAATATCAATTTATTTCTATATTCCTCTATGGTTTTAAATTTATGTGAATGCCTTCAAAGTCAGCAGTCTCCTTTACTCCCTTTGAAAAATAGCAGTAATAAATCTTATTTCATGGTAGTTTTGGCAATGCTGTTCATGAATACATGTACATGTATGTACTAGAAATAGTTCACACATGAGAGTTGACCAAATTTTAGATTGGAAGAATTTGAAACAAATGAATGAACTTAAAAATATTTTCAGAAACATGCTGTTGCATGCCGGAACTCCAGATAAATGCACATTGTGTGTAAGCACTATTTTTTCCTTCCACACATTTACTTAATAAAGACACTTCATTTCAAAATGAGTTTTATTAATCTGAAATGACTTTTATCTATCAGATTTGCTGATTTCTGATGAAATTTACTGATATGTATTTCTACAGCCATTACTAATTAATTCTGACTTATATGCAGCATATTTTCTATTAAATGATTTTCATGTGATGCAACTACAACAATTCTTTCTTTTAATGGACTTACATGTACATGTAGTATTCAATGAAAAATCTCTTTTGTCATAATGAAGTCTTACAAGGACTAATTTGAAAGGTCAATTTATTCTTATGTTATTATATGTAAACGATGCATTATATGGATGCCATATGATTTGTCAGACTTGGAGATACAAACCAGTAGTGTATTTTGTTTGTGTGGGTGTGTCTGTTTATGTGTTTTGTTTGTTTTTCCTTACGATAAGAGAAGATATAAATGTTGTTTTGTTTACATCTTTGTAAAGATATTTGTATATGACTATTGCATACATGTAGATACATATTGCCAATCTAAACTTTATATATATTACCAAGAATGATAAATATGACTTATTCTCCATTATTGTAACTGGAGAGAAAATGGAATATGAAATAAACTATGAAAATATGAAAAGTACCCATATCATTAGTGCTGGGAGTGTCGAAATGATTGAAGAGAGAAAGGTGGAAGATAATGAGAGAGAAAGAGAGAAGGGAAGAAGAGAAAAGGGGTAGACAGATGATAGCAGGCCCAGATGACATGTGAAGAGATGAGAAAGAGAGGAAGGAAAGGAAAGAGAAGAGATGAGATGAGGGAGGAAGAAAAGGGGGAAGAGAGATTAGCAAGTGAAGTGGTGATGAAATGAGGTGGAAAGAAGAGAGGGAGTAAAGAGAGAAAAATGTAGAGAGATGAAAGAGAAAGAGGAGAGAAGAAGAAAGGAGTAGAAGGATGAGAAAGAGAGGAGGGAAGGAGATGGGGGGTTAGAAAGAGAAAAATATAAAAAGATAGAGAGAGAGGGGTAGAGAAAGATACATGTAAAATGTGAAGAGGAGGGAAGGAGAGTGATAGAGAATGTAAAGAGATGAGAGATAGGAGATGAGGTAAAAAGAGAAATGTAAAGAGATGAGAGAGAAAGAGGAAAAAGCTGGGGGTATTTGAGAGAGAGAAAGAGACTATAAAGAAATGAGGAAGGGAGGAGGGGAGAAAAGAAAGGGGATAGAGAGATGAGAGGTGAAGAGATGAGGAAGAGAGGAGGTAAGGAGAGAGAGTTTAGAGAGATGAGATAGGAAGGAAGGAGAGAGACAGGATAGAGAGCGAGAATGTAAAGAGATGAGAGGTGAAGAGATGAGAGAAGAGAAATAGGGTAGAGAGAAAAATATATAGAGAACGGAGAGAGGGAGAGAGAGAGAGAGGGAGAGAGAGGGAGAGGGAGAGGGGTAGAGAAAGATAAAATGTAAGAGAGATGAGTGGTAAAGAGATGAGAAAGAGAGGAGGTAAGGAGAGAGAGAGAGAGTTAATAGAGATAATCATAATAAAATGTCATAAAGAAAATTTCACACAGCCATAACTTTCTTATTCTGTTTGAGATTTCCTTCAAATTTTTGCTGATCTGGTTCATTCTGCCTTAGCTTGGTTTAAGAACTATTTGACTTGAGGGTGTTGGCAGTTTCCTTTAAAAGAGAGATAAAAGAGAGAGATCTGAAATATGAAAATTTCGTCAAAATGATAGCTAGGGGAACCTCTTCCCTTCCCTTCTTTTCCAGTTCCAGTAAGTTTTGTCTGTTTTGTTTTTTTTAAACATATCTTTGGGACCCCTCTAAAAAAAATCCCACATGTGCTTCTATTTATGCAACACCATCACCTGAAACAATGGCAAAAAACAAACAAACAAACAAAAAAACATAACTGGGCATATAAACTTGTGCTCATACGAGATCGACCCTTCCCATTTTTTTTTAGTTTCAGGATACCCTGGAGTACTGGACACACCTTATACTTTATAGTGTTGTTTTTCACACTTATGATGGTACATGAGTCTGCGTTTTATTCTGACAAACCCTAATAGTGCTTCACTGCTTCAGCATAAGGGCATAATACTGCTACAATGGAGGAATGCACTGTACTTTCAGGGAAGTACTAGCGCCATGGAATGCTGAATGGGAGCGACGCTAAGTGTTTTCCAAATATTTTGCTGGTCACGTCAGACTGGTCAGAGACACCATAAAATTTATCTTCAGTTGCCGATAGAAATGACAACTCTTAATCATAAAAGAGCATTTTGTACCTTTCTGTCAGAAATTCCAGCTTTCCATTAGCTCAGTATGTGAGTATTCTTTGAAGTTTGAATGTGAACCGTGTTTTTTGTGGAAAGTTTATGGATTTGTATAATAAGTGAAATTGAGAGATAAAACCTTCGTGACGACCCAAGTTTTGCAAGTCGCAACACATGACATATTACGATGCCAACGTAAGCCGTGAATGCGTGCGTCCTATTCTGAATGCACGCAAATTTTGCCGAGACGGAGTAGCAAATAAATGTCATCAAAAATAATCTTTGCAGCATGGAATGCCATGGAAAACAAATAAAACAGAATATTGAAACTTTATTGTGTCTGCCTCATCATTTATTTTGTGTATTATGAGTACGAATGTGTGGAAATTTGTTCAGAAATGTCGGGAAGTACTTACGTTGACGGATGATGTTTACCTCACGATCGATGTGCATTTCAGTGATTTCCATGTACTACATCGTCTTGTGTGAAGGCGTTTTTTACAATTTTGCAGAAAATAGATTCTTTAAATTCTTATTCCATCGGAAAGTCAACAAAATTATCTCCATTTAAAAAAAAGAATCAAAAGTTTTTGATCATTTTTGTTCATTTTATGGGTTTCTCAACTCTTAAAAGATAGAAATTTTCTGGATCTTCTGATTTTGATCGGATTTTTAGACACTTTTGGAGTGAGGTTCGCCTTAGGAACATGGTTTTTCATATTCACCTGAATGTAAGCTTTTTAAAGATGCCATGCTTTAACCAATAAGAAAAAGCGCATTTAAGCGCCAGCTGGAAAATCGCCGTCAAGTTTTTGCACACTTTGCATGATTTTCGATAGATCGTATCCCCGGCGTACTGGGCATGCGCATTGGAAGTTGGAACCAGCGCTGTGTTTCACGAAACCGTCCTAAGTCTAAACTTCTCGGACATCCCATTGAAACGCGTGTTGTAGAATTGATACACGTTTCAATGGGATGTCCATGAACTTAGACTTAGGACGGTCTCGTGAAATGCAGGATTTTCGTGTGTTTGACAGAGGCCCTTTCCCTTGCATCTCGAGTCCAAGATTGGGATTGCAGGTAGGAAATACATTACTATACTTCTGATTTTATCTTAATAATTATGACATTTATTTTACTGGTAATTAACGTTTGATCTTGTGAATTTATTACACTCTTTGAATTTTGCCTCGGACTTTTTTTAGAGTTGAAAGTTTGGGTATAGGAGGTACGGACCGGACGGGAATGAACCGGAATAATTATTGATTATAGTTTAAATAAAAGTTATTAGTGATATTTGACAAAAGATTTTGATCTTGTGAATTTATTGCACTCTTAGAATTTGCCTCGGACTTTTTGTAAGTTGAAAGTTTGGGTATAGGAGGGATGTGCCGGACGGGGATGAGCCGGAATAATTATTGATTATAGTTCAAGTAAAAGTTAGTGATATTTGACAAAAGATTTTGATCTTGTGAATTTATTGCACTCTCAGAATTTGCCTCGGACCTTTTTGTGAGCGTAAAATTTGGGATTGAGAGCGGGATCGGGAGGGATGGTACTAGGCAGGGATGATCCGAAATATTATTATTATAGTGAATTATGACAAAAACTTGTGATCTTGAGAATTTATTGCACTCTTTGAATTTTGCCTCGGACTTTTTTATGATTGTAAATTTTGGGATTGCGAGCGGGATTGTGAGGAATGCTATCAGACGGGGATGAGTCGGAATATGATTATTATAGTGAATTATGATAGAAACTTGTGATCTTGAGAATTTATATTGCACTCTTAGAATTTTGCCTCGGACTTTTTTATGATTGTATAGGCATTGCGAGCGGGATTGGGAGGAATGCTATCAGATCGGGATGAGTCGCAATATGATTATTATAGTGAATTATGATAGAAACTTGTGATCTTGAGAATTTATATTGCACTCTTAGAATTTTGCCTCGGACTTTTTTATGATTGTATAGGCATTGCGAGCGGGATTGGGAGGAATGCTATCAGACGGGGATGAGTCGCAATATGATTATTATAGTGAATTATGATAGAAACTTGTGATCTTGAGAATTTATATTGCACTCTTAGAATTTTGCCTCGGACTTTTTTATGATTGTATAGGCATTGCGAGTGGGATTGGGAGGAATGCTACCAGACGGGGATGAGCCGGAATATGATTATTATAGTGAAATATGACAAAAACTAGTGATCCAGAGAATTTATATTGCACTCTTAGAATTTTACCTCGGACTTTTTTTTGTGTGAGTGCAAAGTTTGGGATTAGGAGCGGGATAGGGAGGGATGGTACCGGACGGGGATGAGCCGGAGTAATTATTGATTTTTTTTTTTTTTTAAAGAATTGTGTGGAAATCATACCAAGTGTTTGGAATCATGCATTGCTGCCTCTTTGAGATATAGAATTAAATCAAATGTGGGCTTAATAAGACAAGAGTGACATTTTTTAAATGTTGATATCGATCTCTGCCCTTGGGGTTTTTACCTCGTCTTCCCCCACATTTTCTGAAGTTGTATTAATGTTGTTACTCTCTTTTGTATCATTCTCTTAAACTTTTGAGGATATGTAATGTTCAAAGTGTGATTTTGTTCTTTCTCAAGTAATGCAAATATTTCTTTTTTCGTCTTGTACATGCATTTACCTTGTTATACAAATACACAAAACTCAGTCATAAAATTCGTAAAGTTTTATTCTGTAGGAAAAACACAAAAAAAGCCCAATTAAAGTTAGTGATAACTCCTTAATCACTTTTCATCTCTCTACAGAGTACTGCAGGAAGAAATCCACCAAGTCCTGGAATTATTCCTTCTATGATCAGAATTCAGCTGTATCTGTATCCCACCAAGTACACCTCAAGAAAACCTGCTAAAGATAAAAAAAAATAACATTGAGATCACCTGCGATTGAAAATTAACACTGAAATAGTAAAGCTAAAGAACTCTATAACTCTACATAATATCAACAAGGCATACATCTGTAAAGTAAAAATGGGTCACAGTAAATGTTACAAAATAGATTGAGTTCATCAACATGTTTTGCTCACTGTATTTATATAATTCAGAATATAACATGTGAGAACAACAGACATGTTATTCATGTCTTCATTGCATGTATTTTGTTGGTATTTGTATATACATCTGTGTAGTAAAAATGGGTCACAGTAAATGTTACAAAATAAATTGTGTTCATCAACATGTTTTGCTCACTGTATTTATATAATTCAGAATATAACATGTGAGAACAACAGACATGTTATTCATGTCTTCATTGCATGTATTTTGTTGGTATTTGTATATACATCTGTGTAGTAAAAATGGGTCACAGTAAATGTTACAAAATAAATTGTGTACATCAACATGTTTTGCTCACTGTATTTATATAATTCGGAATATAACATTTGAGAACAACAGACATGTTATTCATGTCTTCATTGCATGTTTTTTGTAGGTATTTGTATATATATATATATATATATATATATATATATATATATGCATTGTCAGACTTGTCAGCTCATCTTTGGCTAGATGAGGCCAATATTTGGAATTCTGCAGACATTAGCATAATTCATATTGAGTGATTTGCATACTGATTAACTATAATGTAAATGGCCATTAAAGTCTGTTTTACCATAAAAACATGTACATACATGTGTAGAAGATTAGACAATAAGACATAAAGGGTGAGATTTTCATTTTTATACAGAAAAAAATATTTTACACTACGCATCCCCACGTGAATAATCAGGCAGAAAAAAATCTGTAATTCGGCTAATTGATTTGGCGATAATTTGCATATAAGCGAGAAACAATGAAAAATCGTACCCTAATGTTATAGAGAATGACATAAGCTTCAAAATGAGTACAATCAACCATATGATTTTTTTAAGAATTAAAAATGTGTTGGCATCGCGTCATAGTGACATACCATCGCGTGAATACACATTGCTTGTGCGGGGTCCGCCCGCGAGACCGAAGGCCCGCGAGACCGACTTTTTTTTTTTTTTAATCTTATTTTCCTTCATCAGGTGCCGCGGTCAAGTAGTTTAAGGCGCCTTGTTGCAGCGGCGTAACAGGTGCCTGTTATCAGAAAGGGGGGGGGCAGAGCCAAATATATCCCGGTAACTCCGTCTAGAATTAGTGGCGTAGCTAGGATTTCATTTTATGGGGCGGTAGTGAGCACGGGAAGCGCGTTCCCAAGGGGTGTGCAGGGAGGGGGGAGTGTCCCCCGCGAGAAGCGCGGAAGCTCCGACGTTCCTTTGAATCATTCCTTTGAATCGTTCCTTGTCTGCTCCCGCTCATCTTAAGACGTCCTCCGCCTGTTATCGGGGGGGGGGGGGCCGAGGGGGGGGGTTGTGGGCAGAGCCAAAAATGTCCCGGTAACTTAGTCCAGAATCAGTGGCTTTGCTAGGATTTCATTTTAGGGGGCGGTAGTGAGCACGCGAAACACTTGCGAAACACTTAATACTGAGCGCGCGAAAGGCTCTCCCTATAAGGGGATTTTTCCCCCTCCCCGCGAAGCACGGAAGCTCCGATGTTTTCTTCGAATTGTTCCTTGTCTGCTCTTGCTCTTCTTACGTTTTCCCCCTTCTTTTTCTTTCTTTTTTTTTGTTGTTTTTTTTTGGGGGGGCGCGACTGCCCCCGCCTTTTTTGCTACGAGGGTGTAATCAATTAATAAATATAGATGTTCATTTATTTATTCATCATTCATTCATTCATTCAGCAATTCATTAATATTGATTCCTTTTTTAATATCAATTTTCTGAGATAAAATTTCAGCTTCTGCCGGAGTATTAACTTATTAGACTTGGAATAATTTGCAAAAATGCTTTTCATGATACTACGAAATCGGACACCCCATCCCGTCTCTCACTTCATCGTCTAACGAAATCATGCCAAAGTCTCTGAAGAAATCTACACAACCATGGTGAAACCAAAAAATGTTACAACAATTAGAACATAATTCTTAATGAACTGATGGACCAAAATACAGTGGTGCCGCATCTGAAGTGGGCTGTTGCAAATTACAAGCTTTTCTTTTTTAAAAGAAATATTCTAACCCTATTTTGCATGTAAACGCACACACTCATCCCACGC
>CM057165.1:21025062-21140349 GCA_029962745.1 Echinometra lucunter | reverse complement strand
ATAGACTATAATGCATTAACATGCGTGTGCTCTGTACAAAAGTGCAGACGTGGATTTTCGCTCTACAAATGAAGTAGGCCATGCTTATATTTGCGCTTATGTTTGTAACTAAACTTGGATGATAGATGCCTTACACAAACTACAGTGTTACTGGGGAGTCAAAGGTCACATATGTAGGTCAAAGGTCAAATGAGGTCAAATGTTAACATTTTCGTGCATATTTCTACTGGGGTTGGTAACTATAAGTCCATTTGTAACCAAACTTAAAATAGTAGATGCCTTTCAGGGAAATCACTGGTATTTGAGGGTCAAAGGTCATGTATGTAGGTCAAAGGTCAAATGGTAAAATTTTCATGCATATTCCTACTGGGGTTGGTAAGTTTAGAACCATAAGTCCATTTATAGCCAAACTTGAATTGTATACCCCTTTAGGGACCTCATTGTTATTTGGGGGTCAAAGGTCATGGGTGCAGGTCAAAGGTCGAAGGAGGTCAAATGTTAAAACTTTCCTGCAATTTTCTACTGGGGTTGATAGCTTTGGAGCTATGACTCCATCTGTAACCTAACTTGGATTGTAGATACCCTATTAAGGGTGGCCCAGAAAGAACAGAAAACTTGTGATCCTTAATTTCACGAGATTAATAGCATAATGTGATAATTTTTTATTGGTTCAAAAGAGAATTTTCTTTGAAAATGACAGTGATATTACATTTAATATTCCCTGGACTTATTTTAGACGTCTGGTATTGAATAAAATCATGACTGGACATATGTAACTTTCAATTTCAATCACATTTCAATGAAAAAAGTCTGTTATAGAGACTTTGTGACAGAAAAAATCCATGCATTTGCTCTATATTAGATGTAAAGGTCAAAATTTGTGACCATTTGACCTCTGGTGACCTTTTCATCATAAAGATATTTGCATAAAATGTACCACAAACTTGTAGAACTCAATTATGCCAACGTTTTAATGCGTCATATAATATATATTTCTGAAGAATTGCAGTTAGAGCAGTTACAAACTATCAATACCCCTTATTTTCTACAACCAGCTGTAAAATTGGGCGTGGTCATGGAGGTATCTTCCATCCCAGTTTTTTCACTGGCAACATTAACTGTCTGGTATTGAATAAAAACATGACTGGACATATGTAACTTTCAATTTCAATCACATTTCAATGAAAAAAGTCTGTTATAGAGACTTTGTGACAGAAAAAATCCATGCATTTGCTCTATATTAGATGTAAAGGTCAAAATATGTGACCTTTTGGCCTCTGGTGACCTTTCATCATAAAGATATTTGCATAAAATGTACCACAAACTTGTAGAACTCAATTATGCCAACGTTTTAATGCGTCATATAATATATATTTCTGAAGAATTGCAAAGTTAGAGCAGTTACAAACTATCAATACCCCTTATTTTCTACAACCAGCTGTAAAATTGGGCGTGGTCATGGGGGTATCTTCCATCCCAGTTTTTTCACTGGCAACATTAACTGTCTGGTATTGAATAAAAACATGACTGGACATATGTAACTTTCAATTTCAATCACATTTCAATGAAAAAAGTCTGTTATAGAGACTTTGTGACAGAAAAAATCCATGCATTTGCTCTATATTAGATGTAAAGGTCAAAATTTGTGACCTTTTGACCTCTGGTGACCTTTTCATCATAAAGACATTTGCATAAAATGTGCCACAAACTTGTAGAACTCAATTATGCCAACGTTTTAATGCATCATATAATATATATTTCTGAAGAATTGCAAAGTTAGAGCAGTTACAAACTATCAATACCCCTTATTTTCTACAACCAGCTGTAAAATTGGGCGTGGTCATGGGGGTATCTTCCATCCCAGTTTTTTCACTGGCAACATTAACTGTCTGGTATTGAATAAAAACATGATGGGACATATGTAACTTTCAATTTCAATCACATTTCAATGAAAAAAATATGTTATATGGTCTTTGTGATAAAAAAAATCCCTGCATTTGCTCTATATTAGAGATATAAAGGTTTAAATTTTTGACCTTTTGACCTCTAGTGACCTTTTCACCATAAAATTTTGCATAAAACACAGTACAAACTTGCAGAACTCAATTAGGCCCACATTTTAAGGGGTCATAATACAACTTATAAATGAGAAGAATCGCAAAGTTAGAGCAGTTACAAACTATCAATACCCCTAATTTTCTACAATCAGCTGTAAAAGTGGGCGTGGTCAAAAAGTCCATGGGGGTATCTTCCATCCCTGTTTTTTTGCTGGCAACACCAATTTTCTGAATTGTTAGACCCAGGGCTACATGAAAATAACCATTTCCGTAAGTCACACCGGGGGTGCACTATGACCCCCACTAGCCCATGGCCTAACTTGGTTTGTAGAGCGAAAATCCATGTCTGCACTTTTGTACAGGGCACATGCGTGTTAATGCATTAGTCTATGAGAATATAACACATGCATATGCAAGAAGAGAAATTCATGAAATATGAGTTTTCAAGTTTGAGACATTATAACTTTAAAACGGAGAATGATACTGCTTTCTAATTTTCCACAGATGATTATTGAATATCAAGAAAGTTTTCTGGAAGGTTTCAAGATAATTCTTAAATTTTTCCTTGATTTATGCTAAATCATGCATTTTGCAAATTTTCAATTTTTGGGAAAAAATGTCAAAAAACACACTTTTTGCCTAAAAATCTGGACCGAATTACTTCGACATTACTCACAAAAGGCATCAAACTGTAGGGAATTTGATTCTCCTTCAGATGAGACCAATTTTGTTGTGATTGGATGTTTCTATCAATTTTTATCTTGAAAAATTCAAATTCTGTCAAAATGGCGGCCATTTTGGACGCCATCTTGGATTTGGAAGCTTTCGCTACAAATTTTTTGAGGTAGACCTCTTGAATATCGTGTATTATGCTTAGAGCTTGAAAATGAGCATGGTCTACTTAGTTTGTACAGATGGTGGAACGAAACCCCCCTTTTCTGCTTTTGGCCCTCCGCTTATTACGTCCATTCGAGTGCTATTTACATTACAATGCAGTTTATTTACAAATATTTGCAAGCTCGTTCAAAGGATGGAGGAAGTCATTATAGACTAGCCACTGTCAGCGACTGTCAGCAGTTGATTACGAAAGACTCCAACAGATGGCGCTGCAACAATTTCTGAGGGCAGGGAATTGATATGAAATGGAAACAGTTTTTCGAATACATATTCAGACCGGTAGGAGGAAGGTTAATATTTCTTTGCAATTATAATCCCAACACAATTAATATCAAGGCACCTAACCTCTATTTAGAATTTTTGAATGTCTGGAATTATATCAAACAGAATGAATTCATTGTCAAAGAAACACAAAATGAAAATCAAATTATCTTTAACAATAATCTTATTGACGGTAGGATAATTCCCTTTAATGCAAACTTATTTCATGTGAACATTTTTCAAGTTAAACATATAATTGACGCAGAAGGCAATATGAGATCAGGGGACTACTTCATAAGGAAAGGTCTAAACGTAGATGATTTATTTCTTGTTAGTGAGCTATACACCAAGTTGCCAGCGGCCTGGAAGATTAAGAGAGCATGCAGTGGGAGAGATATTCTGAATGACACTATTGATTTTTCTAACATTAACTTCAACATTAATAAAACACTGTATTCTTTTGAATCTGTCTCTTCCAAAATGTTGTATAACATTTTTATTGGTACAATTCAGGATTCCTTCATTTTTAAACATCCAGAGGTGATAGCTTTAAATCTAGACAGGCCGGCAATTGCAAAATGTTTCTCACTTCCCAGGTTTTCCACTTTAGATTGGAAATTCAGGGAATTCCAGTACAAATTATTACATGGTATTGTATTTTGTAATGATAAATTAAATCAGTTTGGATTAGTACAGTCAAATTTATGTTCTTTTTGTAGAAAAGATGTAGAAACATATCGTCATATATTCTATAATTGTACTGAAGTATCCAGATTATGGAACGAGTTGGGAAACAAACTAAAAATGTTTAAGTTTCTTAATATGCAATGGGTTGATGTATTACTTGGTGTTAGAGAAAATATGAAAGATAATATATTATTGAATCATGTACTTATTTTGGTCAAATACATGATTTACAGCAGTCGTAAAAAAGGAAGGGTTCCAACCAGTAAAGAAATATGTAAGGCTGTAGAGATTTCCAAAAAAGTTGAATATGAAAAAGCAAAAATAAAGGATAAATTAGCAATACATTATAAAAAATGGGAAAATTTTTCCCCTTAAGGCAGGAGGGCCGATTATATAATTTTAAAATTCCTGCCCACTCCCTCACTTTCCTATTGATCCTTACACTTATTTGTTATTATTGCTACTAGTTATTTTTTTTAAAGAAATTTTTTGACATGGTATGTTTACAAACCTCTATTTGTTCAAGACCCGATTGTATAATAATGATATCTAGAAATTAAAACCAATGCAACATGTTTATTATATATATAAAAAAATATATTTGTCATTTCATTTCTCAGGGATCAGGAAGCACCATCACCTTTCACCTTTTAAGATAAGAAAACGTATGTATTGTAAGTGTTTACAAAGCAGCACCTTCACCTATTCTTTTAACTATATTGAAATCTTTGTTCAGATTGCAGATTTTGCATTGTATGGTATTTTATATATATATTTTTTTGGTTTACAATGAATGAAAGTAAGATTTCTTTCTTGATTTACTATGTATGTTTATAATGTAGAAAAATATTTTATTGTCTGAATTGTTTTGTCGGAAAATCTGAATAAAGGCTAAAAAGCATTACAAAAAAAAAAAAAAAAAAATTCCAGTTCCTTACTGTTCTCAGAAAGAATGAATGCCGATGCGCGTATATTCCATTTCCTCTTTTCTGGGAGGATACCTCCCCCCTCCAGTCTTTTTCAATAAGTGGATATGCGTACTGCTCCTATCTTGCTTATACCCCAGTAAGACCGACACCAGCCAGATAACAAACCATTACCTGCAATGACCATGAATCCGTCCGTTTAGAGTCAGAATGATATGAATAGGGTTTTAGAATTAATAACATTTAAATCTCTGGAGGATGTTTCACAAAGACGAAGACTTACTGAAATTGAACTTAACTATGGCAGGCCATTTATGCCACTGTTTGCTTTCATCATCGGTATCTCAAGGGATATGCAAATCATGGTCACAAATCTACAGAATCAATATATTTTGTCTTCCTCATTAATCAACTATAAAAAAGAGTAAATTCTGAATATCTTTGACCACGATCTGCAAATGCTTTGAGATACTGATGGTAAAAGCAACACTGGCGTGACTGCCTGCCATAATTAAGTGCGATTTCAGTCATCTTTGTGAAACACCCCATTAATTTACCTCTTTCACAGGCCCTTCCTGCGCCGGCACCAGTGGGTGAGATATCGGTGTATAGTCTGGGAGCCTGCGACATGTTGACTTACCCCATCGAGCCCAGAAGGTTTGACCCCTGAAATATAGTTAGCCCATGACTGTGAGTCAGGAAATGGGTGTCAGCTGGTACCAATAGGGCGGGGGCGACCCCCAGGCCCCCTCGAAAACGCCCCAAATGCGGGAAAATTCAACCCACTGAGCCCATGGATGAAACTTGGTCAAAGTGGAAGTGCCCAAGGGGCACATTACAAAAATATAAAAGCTGACATCCCAGGTGGTCGGAAAGGGGCAGCTGACCTCCCTCTAAAACGCCCCTCCTGCGGGAAAATTTACCCCACTGAGCCCATGGACCAAAATTTGCCACAAGGTAGCAGTATAGGTGTATATTACAAAAATATAAAAGCTGACACCATTACTGGTTGGAAAATACCAGCTGACACCCCCCGAACATGAAAAAAGGGCCCCCCCCCCCTTTTGCGGAAAAATTTACCCCACTGAGCCCGTGGACAAAAATTTGCCACAAGATTGCAGTATTGGTGTACATTACAAAAGCTGACACCATAGAGGGTTGGGAATTACCAACTGACACCCCTCAAACCTTTGGGGTACAACCCCCCCCCCCCCCCCATACAAGAGGACTATACTTTATCTCATTCAGCCCATGGACCATCATTTTTAACAATCTTTAACCTGTAAATTACAAAATATAAAACTGGTTGGAACCACTCTCCCTGCCCCTCCCCCCCCCAAAAAGGAACAAAGTGGACCCCCCCTATATTTAGGCCTGTTGTTTATCCCAACAACTCACAACTAGCCCGCAATGGCCTCAGATAATGTTACACAAGGTAACGTTATGTGTGTGTGGGGGTGTGTGTGTGTGTGTGTGTGTGTGCGTATAAAATATAAATAACTCATCCACTTCATGCAAATGCTTTAGAATAACACCAAGCAACATCAACTGACAGGCATCCCATGCTCAAACACACAGACTCATACAGAATAAACATTATTGACATCTTCAGTGGAAACTCAGCATACACAGTGTATTGAGGTTTTTGTAGCCATCAAATAATCTTTTGAGCATGCATCAGTTTTAAAATAATCATAAAACAATAGAATCAATTTTGAAGAAATGGGATCAGCTTATCTTGTTATAGCAGCATGCTATAGTATTAGATCTCCTGAGTTTCCACTGCACGTGTACCATACACAAACATCAAACATGACATTGCACACACAAAGAATAAAACCATCCTTGATTCATATTCACATCAAAATACAGAATGCCTGTACATTCAATTGTGATTTATAACCATATCCAAATGTAATATGAACTTTGTGATGTTACGCCTATCATACGGTTGATAACTGTCACAATACAACTTGAAACTAGAATGACAGACGCAAATCATTACTAAGTTACATTTATTAAGCTGTAAAACAAATCAAACAAAACATCATTTTGTTGGTAAAATATCAGCTTCAACAACCCTACATGTAGCAACTAGTGAATGTACCCCCCCCACCTCCCTTACAGACTGAGGATGGTAATGGAACTGTTTATCATCGTAGCATACATGTAACTGGGAAAATAAAACAGATGGAACAGAACTCTTGAAATGGTAAAAAAAATGACTTTTGAATGAAGAGAGAGTTCCTTCCAAAACTCCCAACAGACAAAATCTACTTCCTTGATGTCAGAGTAAAACACATTTATTTTCCAGACTTTCAGCATCTATCAAAGTGAGTGATGTTTTCACAATTGCATGATAACCAGCTAAAGCAATTTTGCTCAAGCAACAGCTAACCCATGTTCTACTAATAATTAATTTTTTTTCAAAAGCAGATTAGTGGTTTGGTTTCCTTTTGCAAATTGCACACCTGATAATTTCTCAAAATAAATATCTCATAAATCTCACCACACATGACAATTTTTTACAAGTTGGCAGGTAAACTTTTTTTTTAAAGAAAAGTTCTTCAAATATGGACAAGACATTGTGTTGTAAACCAGAGTATGTAATATATAAGCCTATAATCTTTTCATTCAAACACTGGTGAAAGGGGGGGGGGGGTGTTTTTAAGTATCATGTAACAACATGTATTATACAAATTTCCTTACAAATGTTTGTTTATGCTTACTGTAATTTAATGATACATGCACTTACATGTAAAGAGCAAAATTAGTTAAGTGCAGTTAGCAATGACCTTTATCTAGTGTGTGCAGAGCTATGAAGTATTTTCAAATATGAGACCTCTGCAGTTATTTTTCCCCAAAACTGATTGTGCTACACACACAAAAAAAAAACCCTGCAGACAGAACTGGATAAAATGGAGGAGGCTCTGGAATCTACATAAAAAAATCAAGCTACTGCATAGCATGTAGCTAACATGAGAACTGCAGGGGCGTCGCTAGAGGGGGAGGGGGTGTGGGGGTGTAACACCCCCCCTATTAAAAATTCTTGTCAGCAAATTCGCGATCGCTGTCGGCAAAAAAGAGAGAGAGAGAGAAAGGAGAGGGAAGAGGAAGGAGGGAAAAAGAAAAAAGAAAGATGAGTAAGGTGCCCAAATAGAGTCATATTCGGCTTATTTGCTTGTGCATTTTGACGACGATATAACACTGGTAACACGAAAGAGAGCCTATTTTTCCTCGCTCGCTGCGCTCGCTCGTATTATATTAAGATACAGGATGTTTTCGGAAAGCAAACACATTTGCCAAGTGAAATAAAAAAATATATAATTTAGATATTTTGGGGCCAATCATGTATTTTGTTGAAGAATTATCACCTCTATACCATAAAAAAGAGTAAATATATTTTTCCTCGCTAGCTGCGCTCGCTCGTATAATATTTAGATACAGGATGGTTTTTGAAAGCAAATAGATTAGGTAGGAGAGGTGACCAAATATATCACAATAGGTATCTTAAAGGCCCATCGTGTATTTTGATGAAGAACTTTCACTTCTACCATGAAAAGGAGTATTTTTCCTTGCTCCCTACACTCGCTTGTACAATATTCAGATACAAGATGGATTTGGGAAAGCAAACGAATTCGGCAAGCGAGGCCTATCATGTACTTTGATGAAGAGTTATCACCTACCATAAAAAGAGTATATATATTTTTCCTCACTCGCTGCGCTCGCTCGTATGATATTTAGATACAGGATGGTCTTTGAAAGCAAATAAATTAGGTAAGAGAGGTGACCAAAATATCAAAATAGATATCTTAAAGGCCCATCATGTATTTCGATGAAGAACTTTCACTTCTACCATGAAAAGAATTATATGATAAGGAGTATATAGATTTTTTCCTTGCTCGCTGTGCTCGCTCGTATAATATTACGATTTAGGATGGTCTTTGAAAGCGAATGAATCATGTGAGAGAGGTGACCACATATATGATTTAGGTATCTTTAAGCCCATCATGTAGTTTGATGAAGAACTATCACTTCTACGAAAGAGAGTGTATATTTTTCCTCGCTCGCTGCGCTCGCTTGTATTATATTTGGATAGAGAATGTTTTCGGATAGCTAACACATTCAGCAAGTGAGGTGAACAAATATAATTTAGAAGGAAAATATAATAGAGGCACACAATTGAACATGCATCATGGGCTTTATACAGTTGAATTTGTCGACGTTGGAGGCATAATTTGTCGGCAATCTGGCCTCTACACCCCCCCCCCCCCCCATTAAAAAAAGTCTAGCGACGCCCCTGGAGAACTGTACCGTATATCATAATCAAAGGAAGCTCAAAGGTAACCATCATGGAACATCACTGGGAAATATTTAAACCACTGAACTCTTTGTTCGTGCATACTGAAATTAACAGTTATAAATGAAATGTGAGAAAAAATATGGCTCAAATTTAAAAGGCTCCACAAAACCCATTTATCTACTAATGCGATATATATTGTAGGCAACAACACAAATGGCTTCTTTAAACTTTTTTTCTCTTTGCAATACATGCATGTCTAAAGGATAAACATACTGCATGGCCCCAAAATTTCATTTCTATGTATTGGAGTTATGGTGTACATGAAACATTACTGCTGGATTCTCAAGTGAAAAAAGAGTGGGAAATAGAGAGGTTGTCTTCCAAACGTGGGAAGACAAAGTGCCATTCCCACTAGCATAACTTCAAAATACCTCCCAGATCTAGTTTTTATTGTGATATCATATCACTGCCATTAAAAATGTTTCTTAGAAGGCAACATATTCACATTGTAACACTTTAAAGAGTTCCTTTCCAAAAGAGGAAAATCAACTTTCATAACTTTCCAAAGAAAAAAAACCCCCACACACACATTGCCACTGTTTGTACAGATGGCTAGGGAAAATTAAAAACAGAAAATGCCTTTTTTCCATTACTGCAGCATACATGTCAGTCAAATAATTTTGTTCAGGAGGTAGGCAAACAAATGATCTATGTTCTGATAACTAATAACTGTTTTTCCCCAATATGTGACAGTCACTGAACCCCCTATGGAAAGGAACTCTCCATTTGAAAAACATCAAAATGCCAAGTCAAAAAAGAACATAAAATTGTGGTGTATGTAATGCCCATTCAATCTAAAAAAGGGCATTAACTTCATGAGTATATTGATGCTTGGGCAATTCCAGCACAACAGACATGACAATCAGATTTTTGTGCTTTCAGAGTATTACAGTTTGGAAATCTCAAATTTGACTTTCTTAATAAAGTTACCTACATGTAATTCCTTTCTTGAAGGATGCTCAGTTTAGGAAAGTTTGTTTATGTGAAATGATAACCAACAACATGACAGTATCTTGTATTTGTGGGGTAGGGTGGAGCTTGATCATCTTCCAATACTTCTCGTCATCATCATCATCATCCGTGGTCTCATCGTCAAAGCTTTCATCATTGCTGGTTTCGTCATTCTCAAAGTCTTCTACTCATATGATGAAACAAGAAAGAGAGTATACTTGTTAAACACAAAATTTTACAAAACCCTTCACATGTGTAGAAAGGAAGGAAATCATTATTTTTTTCTACCTGGACCCTGTTTAACAAAGCCTTGTTTAAATAAGCACAAACTTATGCACTACTTAGCTAAATGGGATTGTTAACATACATCCTTACAAAAATTTATCCAGTGCCAATTTTTCCTCTTTATTTTTTAGAATGGTATTGAAACAAAATTAAAATGTAAGAATGTTTCCATAATACTTAATCTTTACCCGTTTAGGTTTCAAAACATTAAAAATTCCAATTAGCTTTTCATATTTATGTTATGCATAACCACCAATAAACTTATGCAAAGCTGGAAGAAAAACTGAAATCAAATCATTTATGCATCGATGTTGGATGCTGTTTAACAAAGGGCTAACATATAGTCTACTACTACTACAGCATCTATCATCAAGCGAGATTAGGCCCTGGTGCAAACTAAAAAAACACTTTTCCCATTTATTTAAAAGGGGAAATGCTACCATGAGTAAATCCAAGCAAGAGAGTGTATTAATGGCACTTTTATATGCACAGAAAGTACCCAACAAAAGCCAAACGTATGTGTTCCAGTTTTCTGTACATATGCTATGTTCCCTCGATGCCGAACGTTGTTCCCATTACTGTATAAAAATCCTGGTGAGAAGCCTGGTCTAGGCCAGGGCAACAATTTGGCGTAGCTAGGATTTCATTTTACTGGGGGGAGGGGGGGGCAGTAGTGAGCACGCGAAGCGTGTGAATCACTTACTGATCATGCATTCATCTCACTAGTACTAGCATCTAGCTAACGTTAGTTCTTTTCAGTTCAACACATGTCCATGAAAACATTGCAGCCAGTGCCAGTGCCAGAGCCAGTGGCACGAGCATTATACTATTTATAGGGCACGAGTTAACAACACCTACTCTACCTAAGTGCACTGGCTGCAGCTGCACTCATCTGCTCATACTCAGCATAATCATATCAGTATCACGTCAAATTCATAAACAATATCACTCAGAGTCACAGCATGACACTTCAATTAATAATCATAATGTATTACCTCTTCATTCTTGCCTTGTTCTGCCTGAATTCAGTCAAGCCTGGACTGGATATCAAAATCACAGCTACAGCAGCATAGTGCCTACAGTGCAGCTAATGCAGCATTAACAGCGCGCGCTGTCGCGATATACTGCAAAATTAATAGTATGGTAAGCCTTGCCTGCCTACCCTTGACTGTGTTTTTTGTTTTGGGTTTTTTTTTTTGTTTTCAAATTCTTTTAAGGGGAGGTTTGAGGATGCACGCTCTCAGCCCAGTTGGGCATTTGTCTGAGAGGATTAAACTAGAATGAGATGTTTTGTGCACAGGTTCTTAGGACTTCTGCCCCTATTTTTGTAATATACACCTATTCTGCTATCTTGTGGCAAATTTTGGTCCATGGGCTCAGTGGGGTAAATTTTCCAGCAGGAGGGGCGGGGGGGGGGGGGGGGGAGTCACTTTTTCATGTTTGAGGGGTGTCAGCTGGTATTTTCCAACCAGCTATGGTGTCAGCTTTTATATTTTTGTAATGTACACCCATACTGCTATCTTGTGGCAAATTTTGGTCCATGGGCTCAGCCGGGTAAATTTTCCCGCATTAGGGGCGTTTTCGAGGGGGGGTCAGCTGCCCCTTTCCGACCACCTGGGATGTCAGCTTTTATATTTCTGTAATGTGCCCCTTGGGCACTTCCACTTTGACCAAGTTTCATCCATGGGCTTAGTGGGTTGAATTTTCCCGCATTTGGGGCGTTTTCGAGGGGGCCTGTGGGTCGCCCCCGCCCTATTGGTACCAGCTGACACCCATTTCCTGACTCACAGTCATGGGCTAAATATATTTCAGGGGTCAAACCTTCTGGGCTCGATGGGGTAAGTCAAGATGTCGCAGGCTCCTGGTCTAGTAGGACAGGCACAGGAGAACGTTCCCGCCTCGTTGGTGCAGTGTGCACTGCGCTAGGGGGAGCAGTCATTCAGCTCGGAAGAGACGCATTCATTCTCGTCTTAGGGATGAGAGAGTGAGAAAGACGGGAAGAGAGGTAGAGTAAAGAGGGAAGGAAAAGAAGAGAGAGTAAAAATAGATTTATAATGAGGGAAAGAAGGAGAGGGATTAAATTTCAAGTTTCAAATTTCAAAGTTTATTGATCTAAATCCACACACATTGGATTATTTCACTGAATAATCCAATCCAGGAGTAAGAGTAAAGAGAGAGTGTCAGAGAGAGAGAGAGAGAGGGAGAGAGGGGGGGGGAGAAATAGAGATGGGAGAATCAGACAGAGAGACCGAACATGGTTTAGGAGACTCAGAAACAAGAAAAATGATGGAAGGAGACAGAAGGTTCATTAATAATTAACAAAGAATCGAAGAAGTAAAGAGAAAGAATTTAGAGAAAAGCAGAAGAGATAGAGAGACAGCAAGAAAGATTTTTAAAAAGTCAAAATAATGAATAGAGCTGTAAAGTTAAAAGTAAGAAGAATGAAGAAAACGGGAGAGAAAGTGAAGAAAGGTTGAAAAAATTAGAAATATGAAGAAGAATAAAGGTTGCTCACGATTTGTAATAATAACGACAATGAAGTGGACGTAAAGACTTCAAAATCAGTCCAGCGATTTTCGACGGTGGATAGCATGATTCAGAATGTAGAGCAAGCAGTTTAACAAGAAATACAGTAGGAAAATATCATGCATGGAGGAAAAAAAAAACCCACCAATAAATTGGGTACTCTGAAAAAGCGTTTGAAGACGTCAGTGTGATGATTCTGAATGCGCGGTTAACGTATAAAATGCACCCTTGGTTGGAATCAAACACGTACCTGGTTTCAAGATGTTTTAAACCTGTGCAAATATAACGAATAATGTTTTCAAAAATAGGGAGACTTAGGCCTGTTTCCATGGTCAGATGGTATAATAAACAACAAGAACAACAACAAAAGGGTCATGCTGCTTCCATCGTGGGACATAACCCCCGAGATGGAAATGTTAAACTCATAATTATTAGTAACATGAACATAATAGATCTTTTTTTTTTCTCTAGTCTCTTTTATTGTAACTCGTTTCCGCCTTTTAATTAAATTTGCATTTAATGAGCGCGGCAATCAATTACAGGTGAAGCAACATGCCTTGTCAATGCATATCCAAAGATTTTGCCTAATATTGAATTGGTTACATCGCACCGCAAAACCAATTTCGAGGCTATCTCGCCTGGCTCTTTTATCATGTTTTTTTCCCGGGTATTGTCTGGAGGATTAGATTTGTATTATTTCATGAACAATGGAAATGAAGCGTGATGGGGGAAAACATGATTGTCAGATCAATTTGATAGTTTGCATGATAAAAGGATAATTGGTGTTGAATTGGTGTTGAAGTGCACCGTTCTTTCATGATAAATGTCAGCCCATCTCATAACCGAATATCCAGCGACTGATTTAGTTCATCGCCTAACCATGCTAACAAAAAATCTGTAGATTCGAGATAAGGGAGGGGAGAAGGCGAGGTCGACATATCTCCTGATTTGAATAGCTGTACATTAAAATGTGTTCATGGTATGCTTTGTATTACTTCCCAATTAACAATGGCTCATTGGGGGGGGGGCATCGTGCCTGTACCCCAATTGCAAACCCAGGGGCTTACCTACACAACTCCAAGTATGTTGACTTTTTTGTGGAGCTAATGACCCTTATTTTTTTCTTAGAAGAATACTTAGAAGTAAAAAGACACCCCGAAATACTAATGAACTATTTATGGGTGGGTATTTCATCGGACATAAGGCCAAGTAGTAAAATTGAGTTGGTTGAAATTGCAACAACCGACTTCAGCCAAACATAGCTTAAATAAAATTATTGCGCCTCGATTAAAAAGTCGGGGAGGCGGAGCAGTCGGAATCGAGCTAATGGAGCTAGGGTGAGGGAGAAATTTTCAGGTGTGTCCTTTAACACAAATACACATGCATCTTGCATAAAACTGTTCTTCAAATGCCAGTATCTTATTTTTGAAAATATAAACATAAGTTTTTAAAACTTCATCAGGTAGGCTGTACTGAATGAAACTATAGGCCCGATTATCATAAGGGTGAGGTCTAACATGTCTAATATGCAACATGTAAATTAAGGCAGCCATCGAACTTTTACTTTTGAAAGAAAATAATCTTCACCCCTTTTGGGGCTCAGTTATCTCATGCCATTTTACTATTACAAGTGGCAGTTTCAACCTCCTATTTATATCTTTATCAAATTTATAAAACATGAGGAAAACGAGACTTGATTTACACAATATAAGAGAGCTTGAATAGACAGGTCAAAACACTTTGTTTCCTGCGCACGATGATATATATTTTTTAAAGTTAAAAAAAAAGAGAGAGACTGCTTTTGATCTCCGTTTCAAATTCACTAAATTAAGGAAGAAGGACATCGTATTTGTATACTATGTGTGAAAAAACACATTAAAGCTTGAATAGGTAGGTCAAAGCACTTTGCCTCCTGCTTACCACTCCCCCTCCCGCCTCTCCGCTGCGATACGAACAAAATCCAGGGATCGTTGGCTATTATGGGGTGTTAGTCTGCGTCATGAAAGTATTGTGGCGTGATCCGGAGTTCTAAGTAAATAATTAGTTTGAATAGGAGCATGCATCATGTCAGTATTATCATTACGCACTCAACTTCATATCATCAGGAAGCGGTGTAACAGTTTGGAGATTTTTAGGACAGTTGTACAACTCTGTCGAGGTATGTTTCAATCTATTACCATTCACCATGTCCATCCTTCTTGATACAGGTATTTAGGTATTCTCAAGGACTTTCATTTTTAATCAAGGCTTTCTGTAATGGATATTATTTTTCATAATCATGAAATTCAAAATCGATTGCCGCTTTTATTTACTGATTTATTTTCATTTTTTGTTTTGGGAACTATTCTTTCTTTGCTATTTCAAAATTTTCATTCAGAACAGAGCATGTCGTATTGATGACACCGTTGTCTACTAATTATTGTTGCATATATAGCACAGTGCTCAGCTTACAAGCCATCGAAAATTCCGATCTTACCTGGAAGTTTTAAGATTCATTTCTCGTTTAACAGCATGAGAAACATTTTGTAGAATTAGATTCAAATATAACTAAAATTGTTAGCCGATGTATGTGTGCACTATCATGACTATTTAGCCACAATTAAGATAAAACAACTAGAACATGTAGAACTCTTAGATCTATCGTCTTCAGTATGTTCATTTGTCTTTCGAGTTCTTAGCTGTCAAATCCATTATAGGTGCTGCAATAAGCGACTCCGTCATGTATAAATTTGAATCAAAAGACAATATTTTGGAACGAAATTTGCCTTGAGAGTATATATTTTTTTAAAATTGATAATAATGCGTGGTCTCTTGAATTTTTCTTGATTTTTTTATTCTACAGATGGAACTTCATTTTTTTGTTTTCATCTGCACAGTGCCCTTCCTGACTTATTTGGATATTTGTCACGGTAAGTACAGTGACGTCACTTGGGTCCAGTTAGGAGGAAACTGTTATCACCGGCGTAAATGAGGAGTAGAGGGGATGATCGACATTTTTGCCGATTTTAGTTTCTGTTGAACTCACAATTAAGTATAAACATACACCCTCACCAATCCGCACAGACCCCGTTTACACTCACTTTAGATTTTTATTTTGCGAAAGAGCGAATGGAGCGAGCCAAAATAACCACTTTTCTGGTTTTTAATCGCATTTTCAAATAGAAATTCTGAAATATGATGGTCGTTTATGACAGATTATTAAAAGTTTTATAAACTGATGAATTAAAATATAATTTCTTTCTTAAAGAGTGGTGGGGGATATTTGTACACGCCAATCCCCCTCTCTAAAAAGTAGGGATATATCCCCCACCCCCGGGATTTACGCGAATGACTGTTACCAGAGGGAGGTGCGCCGGTCTAACTGGGGGAGTAAATTTTCTTAAGGTCTAAGTTAGTAAACTTTCCCTCCTTGAATTGTCAGTAATCATTTGTTATTTTTTTCTGCTACTAAATTCATATGGTTTGAAAAAAGAATGTGCATTACATCAACTTAAGTGAATTCAATTCAATTCAATTCAATTCAATTCAACTTCTATTGATTTGTAATCCAGACAAATTGGATTATTATCAATTTTTTTTTCACAAACATCAACAAAAATTTTACAAAATAAAATATAACATAAAAAGAACAAAGTATAACATAAATAGCAATGTGTTCCAGGATTTCCACAAAAACATAACAGAATATAACAAAATGTAACAGAATGTGATAGATATATACTAGAATATGACACAATATATTCGATTAAAACAACTTTTAAGTATTTAACAAAACAAAAACAAAACAAAACAAAACAAAAAGCAGCCAAATCCCGCATAAGTCCCTGGCCCAATTTAAATTACCTATAGCGGGTTCAGCCCCCCCCCGGGAGCAAGCTGTTCATTTTTATGATTTATTATTTTCTATGAGTTCCAATCGTTTATCATACATACTGCTTATTGCAGGTATCATTATTGAGTTTATATCGCTTTCAGCGTTCGTCATAAAAATTTTGAATTTCTCGTCATTGTTTAGATATTGAAAATCCGGTACTATATTATTAAGGTTAGAGAATAATTTTAATCTGATATCATTTAAGTGGATACACGTGATCAGGAAATGTATTTCGTCTTCAATGCCAGTTTTACAAAGGGGGCATATTCTGTCAACGAGGGCCATTTTTTTGTATCGACCATCTTCAATCATGAGGTTACTATTGCTTACTCTGATTTTGATATAATTAGCTATCTGTGATTTGCCAATATCAAGTAACAAATAATTTTCCATTTTGTAATCTGATTTAAAGGTTTTTAATTTGGTAGAGTATTCAGTATTATTTTCATTTGTCAAATTGGCTTTCCAAGCTTTAATATACCTATCTTCTAGTTTGTTTAGTCTAGCTTTCTTTAGCCTGTTAATAGAGAATGTATTATGGGTTTGCCAGACATGTGAGAAACATAGTGTGTTCAAAAATGATTCCATATGTTTGCAGTAATTTATTTTAAGGTTTTTGCCCTCAATATAAGTTTGATTTACTAATGTGCTTTCAGTGGAGTTTATAGTGTGGTACCAGAAGCCGATGGTATTTTTAAAGATGTTAGCGCGAGGGGGAAACGTCCAGTTTCTGCTAAGATGGCACTGTTCATCGCAGATCAGTTAGTACCAATGATAACTTTTAGAAATTTTAAGTAGAGATTCGGGAAGGAATGTTTTGTAGCAATTTTCTAATTCTTTTGTCTCTCTTATCAAATATTCAAGCCCCCATATTTCAGAATTATATAGAGGAATTGGCTTTATACAGGTATCAAAAAGTTTTAAGTATGGTATTAGGGATATTCTGTCTTTGGGACATATATTCCATATGCTGAATACAGCTTTCTTGGCTTTGTCAACTAAGTGTTTGATAGCGTGCGTAAATGTGCCCGATAGTTTAAAGATTATTCCTAGATATTTGTACTCGTTAGTTATTTCTATCTCCGTGTTATCAAATAAAAATGAGGTTTTTTTTCATTCTTCTCCCTGCTTTATTAAAAATCATTACTTTAGTCTTTCCCGTATTGATTTCTAGGTTCCACTTTACACAATATTCCTTTAAGTTGTTTAGTGCTGTTTGAAGTCCGCATTCCTTTTCGGATATTATGACGAGATCATCTGCATATAGAAGACATGAATTTTTTTCCTCCGGAATTGAATGTTACAGGGTGACAGTCATTACCAAAAGAATCTATAATATCATTTATATATAAAGAAAAGAGTGTTGGGCTCAATATACATACTTGTTTTACCCCTACCGAAGTAGGAAAAGATTGGGTTATTTTGTCTTGCAATTTAATGGAGAATCGTACATCATTATACATATTTTCAATGATGTCGTAGAATGGTCCAGATATATTATAGTTCTTTAATTTAAAAAGTAGGGCTTTTCTATTTACAAAATCAAAAGCTTTGCGAAAATCTACAAAGCATACGTACAAATATTTCTTCTTTTTAAACATTTTATCTACTAGCGTTTTCAGGGTGAATATATGGTCACTAGTTCTACTGCCCTTTCTAAAACCTATTTGATTGGGAGTTATTATATTGTTTTCTTCAATGTACACTTGGAGCCTGTTGTAAAGTATTCTCGAAAATAATTTTGCAAGGCAGCTTGTTAAGGCGATACCTCTATAATTGGAGGGGTCATTGCTGTCTCCTCCTTTGAATATTGGTTTTATGAGATTATCCCTCCAAATGTCTGGGTATATCCCTGTTTTTAAAATAGCATTAAACATATCTACATAAGTATTGACATGCATGTTACCAGATGATATAATCATTTCATTCAATAAATTGTCAATACCGCCTGATTTTCTTCTTTTAAGAGTTTTAATAGCTTCTAAGACTTCTTTGGCAGTGATAATAGAATTAAGTTTTCCTGTATCAAAGGTTGTGTGTTTAGCGTCTTTTTCTGTATCAAAATTAAGATTGTATTCTTTGTTCATTAGCAGTTTAAAGTGTTCGTACCATTCTTTTGCCGATATATTTACGGACGTATTAACTATATTTTTTTCTTTTATTCTGTCGACTAGACTCCAAAAAGATGTAGAGTCTCTGTTATCTAGAGAGAGCAACTTATCAAATATATGTTTTTTATGAGCTCTGTGATTTTTGCGCGTTATTTTGCGCAGCGTCTTTTGTTCACATAAAACCTTCTTCCTTAGTGCATTATTCCATGGTGTTTTTCTTAGATCTCTACATAGCTTCCTTATAAGACGTAGTTTGGTTCTACAAATAGAATCAAACCATGGTTTATCTTTTTTCTTGACCTTAACTCTCGATTTATGGTGGATGGGAACGCCTGCGGCGACCCTTAAAGTTAAATGTTTCAATTATTTCTTTTATTTTTCTTATCATCATGATCATTAGCTAATATATATCAATCATATCAGATCTGATATATTCAAAATTTTCTTTGGATATTTTTTAAATAAATTGATCTTCGATCATCCGTGTCCATTTGCATGGCTGTAAACTACGTAGTTCCATGTCATTATGGGAGAACATTAGTGACTGAAGAGTTACAGTTATTAGGCAATGATCGGACAAAAGAGGGCAGAATTCTTCAACTTCAAAGGCAAGGACTTTGCTAAGGAGTGAAGCACTGCACATACAGTAATCGACTATTGAAACGCCTCTTGTATTGTACAGAGTTGCTCTTCCCTTTGTATCCCCTAAGGTTCTTCCATTTCGTATGCGGAGTTGAGCCGATATGCATAGATCTAAAATTTGTTTTCCGTAATTATTCGTGTCTTGATGTATTGACAAATTTCTACGTTGGGGTGTCGAGTCTGCAGTGTATGCATTGAGTAAAGAGTGTACTGATGGATCATTTGAATCAAATCTGATGTAATCATATTCTTCTTGACTGATATGGGCATTAAGATCTCCCATAACGATTACTTCGCCTTTTCCACTCCATATTTCAATATTTCTTTCGAGGTTTTCAAATATCTCTGTATCTATTCCTGTTCTTAGTGTGTATGTTGAATTGGCCCGTGTTATATTATCAGGCATAAATAAATATCATTCTTAAAGCCGAAAAATTTATGACAAAGTTTCAGCCACATGTATTCGCTACAAGATTTATCAATAACAGTGATTCCCTTTGAAAGAGATTGTCTTACAAGGACTCCCAATCCTCCTCTCTGTCTGCTTGGTTCATTTGACCGACAGTTGGCATAATACTTATAGACCAATTTCACAACGCAAGAGGGCAGCAGACTGTTCGACACAGTTCGACATACTGGGGTGGGCGCTCCAACTTTTATAGTACACAAGTCAATAGCGCGTTATGTACATTCGTTCGATTTTTTTGTCTATTTTGACCAGTATATGCAGATTTATTTTAATATTTGCAATGAGAAATTATCAGGGAAGTTCAGGTCGCAGCTGTGCGGTGCTCAGATGCCACAAGGATTAGAGAAAGTTTAAAAAATGGAAGCTAACTGAGTGCGAAATTCACTCGCTTTTGACTCATGAAGCCTGTTTGTGTGAGAAGCCGTACTCCCTACACAGGTTTCCGTAAGCAATGTGAAGGAATTCGTCGCCAGTGGGTAAAAACATCAACAGAAGGTACTTTTAAGTCAAGAAACATTATCATTATGTACTTTGGCGTAAAATTTAATGAGTGAAAACTTGACTTTGTAAACAGGGTAAGATTTAGAGCTCCCGTTTACTACGGCTTCTATGCTGCAATCGAACTTTTACTGACAAAACTAAGTTGAAAAACCATCGAAATTACAAAATTACATCATACCTTCATCCGTCAGATATGACCATTGTCTTACCTCATCTACCCATGTATCCATGCTTTATTTTATTGATCTAGAATAAAGTAAATGGAACAATATCGGGGCATATCTCATATTTTACATTCATTTTGTACACAGAGCCAATCGCGGTCAGCGCGCTTGCCCACAGCAGCAATGGCGTCGCCGATAGAGGGCCAAATACATAAACCGGCCGTGAAATTGGTCTATATCCTTTTAGTGAGATGGTTTCGCTGTATGATAAATGCGTTTCGCTTAGAAAAACAATGTCAGTGACAATCTTTTCGCAAAACAAGGGGTCATCTAGTTTACATTGTCTAGTTCCATTCAGCCGTTTAACAAGACCATTTACATTCCATGAGCTTATAGATAGTTGCTTAGATATTTTAGTCATTGTCATGATTGTGGAACGGAAAGGGTACCAGGGACTCCATCACTGATTTTGTTAACATGTTATGAATATCATCTAAATATAAGTTTTGTGTAGAGTGGGAACTCAATACCACCTTTAAAAAAGAAAGAAAAAAGGAAAGAAAGAAAGAAGAAGAAGAAGAAGAAAAAAAAGTCCAAACCAGGGATATGGGTGGTTATCAGGGAAAAGATTAAAACAGCATATAGGGTATAATAATATGATAGAACCAGAAAATTGTCTGTTTGTCTCCCTTGGGAGTGACAGCTTCTGGGGAGGGTGTTTTCAAAAGATACAATTATGCTAAATTCAAGAGATTACGTTTATTACATTATTATTTGTGTTTGTTTAATTCATTTTGGGGGTAGGAGAAATGGTTCATTTCGATGTCCGTCGTTTCGCATTGGCAATAATTAACACCAATACAAATAAGTGTCACAGGATATTATGACGCACACCTCTATAAACGGGCATTTACAAGGGTATTACTAGTATTTGTAATTTGAGCATAAATATCTGACCATTGTTGTTAGGTGTCGGAGGAAATATGACACATATCTCAAGATTCATACAAAAAGAATCAAAAGAACATATCTCTATAACAAAAATATTTAGGAAAACTTTGCTCAAATTGGTAATTTGAAAATGAATTTCTTACAATTATGATTTGGTATAGGGGAAGATGAGACACATATCTCAAGATTCATACAAGGATATTCGACAATTAGTCACTAAGTGTAATTAGAGCATTAACTACTTACAATTGCATTTAGGTGTCAGAGAAAATATAACACATAACTCTATGTCCATAGCAGATAATGCAAGAAATTTTTGTTAATATATTTGTAATTCAAAAATCAATATCTCCGACTGAAATTTGTTGTGGGGATAAAAAAATGTCATATATATCAAGATTCATGAAAAGAATAAATTCAATAGAGCTTCAGTGTTTGTAATGTGAGCATTAACTACTTACAATTGCAATTAGGTGTCAAAGAAAATGTGACACATATCTCTAAATTCATGGAAAACAATTCAAGAGAATTTTGATAATACTAAACATGTTATTTGAAGCTCAATTTCTCCAATTGTGATTAGGTGTCGCAGGAAATAGGACACAAATTCCAAGATTCTTAAATAAATACATATTCATATATACAGAATTATATACACATATTATCAAGTGTCGGAAAAAAGACACCTCTCAGGATTCAAAAATTGATATTTCGAAAATAAGAAGGAAAAAAAAATCACGCACTGTCAACAGAGCTTAATTTCTGTAAAGTGAGCATGAAATTCTTACACTTATAGGTATCGGAGAAAACATGACACAATCTCTGCATTAGGAAAATTTTAGTAATATCCATTGAAACTCAATTTCTCCAATCTTAATTAGGTATAGGAGAAAGTAAATCAGAAATTTCAAGATTCAGAAATGTATATATACATATATACTTAATTATACACAGGGTTCGGAGAAAATAAGATACCTTTCAATTTTCAAGATATAAGGAGTATTAAAAAAACCCCCGCATTTTCAGTATCAGTTGTAATTACATGTAGATGTCAGAGCAAAATACACATCCCAAGACTCATTAAATAGAACATTCGAAAGAGCTTCGTCAGTTTTAATAGTTTGAATATAATTTATTACAGTTGTAATTACATGTAGGTGTCAGAGCAAAATACACATCCCAAGACTCATTAAATAGAATATTCGAAAGAGCTTCGTCAATGTTAATAGTTTGAACATAATTTCTTACATGCAGACCGGCACCTAAGAGAGTATCTGGAGAGTATTACGAATAGCTTTGAAAACTAGCGGACTAGTATTCACACCCTATTTACACATCAAGTGCCCGCATGATAGCGTTAGCAATTTCAGACACAATGGCTCTGTGATTTCTCCTTTCGTTTATTTTAGGTGGTTGATCTTCTCTTGGCTTAGTTCTAGGGCCAAAGGTTGTACGAATTATGTTACCAGAAAGCAGTCTAGTACCTTCATCACTTAGATGCACATCATCTACAAAGAAGCGCTCTAGAGGGCTTCCGTATTGATTGAAATTGTTGTTATTATATATAAGGATCTGGCAAGCCTCAGGGATTTTGGATGTAACTATCCTTTTAAATTGCGAGATCCTGTCATTTCATGGTTTACCCCCCCCCCCCCCATATGAATTTGCATTAGTTTCACGCTCAGTTGCCAATTTGGATAGTTAAGTGATAAGAATCAGTTTGCCCTAATTTCAAACGCTATTCATGTACCACGTGTACTGTTTTTTTTAAACTTTAAAATGTAATACCACATTTCTAGATTCTAGTCATCTGATTGGTCAAATCTTTAGGCAAGAAATTCACTACCGACTGCCGATGTCATCAGATGAAATGTCAATCCGGTTGAAATGACACAGGCAGATGTTTTCAATACAAAATGACATGAATTATCATTGAGCGCTCCCTATCACGCAGCCAGAAACTCCCGTCTATGAAGTGGGTCTATTACTATGAAAAGAGAAGTCTTTAAAATTATAGCTCACTTGCTACGCTCACTCGCCAATATGGAATAAGCCCATTTATCCGGCGGTGTCACCGGATGAGATTTCTAGTCATTTTGTATTGAAAAAAATCTTCCGGTGTCATCTCATCCTGAAGGACATCTCATCCGTTGACATCGGACAATAAAGCGAAAAACATTAGACAGTTTGTACAGACTGGAAGATGTGCTTGGTCCACAGCGCGTCATATCGCGTGATATCGACTGCGAGGATCCAAATCCTTAAATTTTCACGTTCGGTCATTTTTGATGGTTAATGGTTATAGGCCTATTGACATTCCGGTCAATATAGCAGTCACTACCTATAACGGTAACACAGGGAGATAATAACAAATTGGCGTCAACACCATATTCAACAGAGGAAAAATAATTTACTTTCAAGTAATAATAATCAAAATTACACGAGTGGTGCTTTAATTCTACAAGCAATCCTTTGGTGATCTAGGGTAAGATAATTAACTGTGGGTAGTCTTGATCATGTTGATAGCAGCAATAAGTTTCGATCGAACTTTCTCGAGTTTCTCACACATGCGCACTACTTTTATATTGGTTTCCATTCATACATTTCGTCAAGCATATATTTTGTCGAAATATCCACTTTTGGGGAATCCACACTCAGGATGCGGTATATCAAACAAATACTGACTGCTGATTTTTCGGGCCACGGTTAAAACTATAGCTCCTCGGTGATATGGAGACTGTACTACACCCCTCGACATGGTCTCGGGCACGGTGCTGTCTTCGAGATCACCCTGGGTTACAGTTTCAACACCTCAAAGGAGTCTAGTCAATAAAATATCATTCCTCGCTTTCTGGATCAAAAGCCAAGCGAATGTCGGAGGAGGTCCCGTCGTCTTGTCTTCTCATCCCTTTATCATGTTTATCCCCCTTCTCGTCTTTCCTTCTCATTCATTTTCTTCCCCATTCAATAGGGACGGGGGCACGCGCCTCGGTAGCTACGCCATTAATTCAAAATGTAAATTTATGGTATAGAAATCAAACTTTTCACTGTCTTCAACCATGACAACGAACACAGCTTTTGCAGTGGGGGTCGCCAACCCTATTTTGTTTCGAATGGGGAGGGGGGGGGGGTCTGACCAATTTTACCTGCTCTTGATCCCACCATTATGATTTTGTAAATGATTTGCATCTGATGTGTTTTGGAAGTGGAAAATGTGAGAATAAATGGTAGAGTGGGAATAAATTAAACTCTAAACATGCTAAAGATTTTGGATAAAAATGTGCCATGAGGGCAATTGTCCAACGAACTTTGGACATTTCTTTAGGCATTTTTTTTTTTCCAATTTGATGGAAATTCTGTCCATTCTAAAGATATTACTGCTTATTTTTTTACCCTAACTATCCAATATGCTTCCTGCATTGGGTAAAATATTGCCCATTGTTGGTTAGGCATGTAATTACCCACGTGCTGGTTAAAATTTTACCCAATATTTTTAAAGTGTAATTGAAATCTGTAAAAGCAAGAACAAGTCACCTCATTTATTGATTTATTCCATATTCCATAAGATTTGTTGATGAGGCCCAGTAGTTGGGAGAGTATATACAGGTGAAAAGGAAAGAAGGAGGCCAGATCTGTAGAGAATTTTTATCTACATTACGTTATTTTACAGACATTTGAAGTGAACATTATCAGGGGTGATTATTATTTAGTAAAGGCTATTTACATGCCGTCCCTTACCTGATTACTGTCATGACTGTTATACCATAAAAAGGAATACTTTGAAGAAAGTTAACATGCCTGGATGATAAGGGAAAGGAAGGGAAAAGGGAGAAAGAAAAGAAGAAGAAGAAAGAAATATGCATAATTGCCATGCCATATCGAGTGCGTACATGACCTGGAAACAGTCCGTAAAACAGGGCAAAAACAAAATTGAGCAATATTCAGATAAATGTGTCCATTGTGAAAATTTACACTTTAATTACGTAATTATGGTTGTCAATTATAAGTGTAATTTGTTGAATTCTGAAGCAAGATTGTTATTATCATTATTATTTTATTATCATTTGTTTGGCGTCACCTGTGCCTGGGAGGCGAAAGGCGAACTGCATCACGGAAACCCTCGGGCAATGTCGGGTCTCTCCTCCCGATATAACTGATTGCGGGTGTGCAGGTAGACCACTCACCGGGGTTTCCTCCTACTCTAATACGTATAATAATAGGGTTCTTAACGTGCAAAGGTGCCAGGTGGTGACTCTCCTCTGCACAGGGCCTCCATTTTACGTCCTATCCGAGGGACGGAAATGTAAATACATGTATAAACAATAACTTTTGTGGACATGAACATAGTGAATGAATGAATGAATCAATGTACAAACAGGCCTTCATACTTTCCTATTGACAGAGTACAAGGATATAACACACACACACACACACACACACACACAAACTTTAGAAATCAGGGTTGGCAATTTCCAGGGAAATACAGGGAAATACTGGGAAATACATGGTCAAAACAGGGGCAGTATACCTGAACGTGTAGTCTACTCCCACGTTGTGTGCCTTCTCCGGGTACCCCAACAGATGATTGCAAATTGTGCTAATTGGAACAAGTTTGCATATGTCAGGAATCTTTTAAAAGTTATGTGAGACAATATTTAATCATGATGGTTGGCTGTATTTAGGCCTAATGTACTTTTGGGTGGTAAAATCAAATTTCAAACTAGAAAGCTTTTGTCTGGACACATGACCCCCTGTTCTAAAATTACACATGAATTATCATAACAATACATGTACTGTGAATGTGACTAAATCTTATCTTCTTATTAGTCTTCAAATGTTTGAAGTTGATAGTTTCCATAACTCGTTGGTTTGTTAGGACATAAATTGTTTGTTATACAATAAATCAGTGGTATTTAGTCCACGTTTTGATATAAAATTCAATTCTAGTACACCAGTTTCTTCTACCATTCAACCATCAGTTAGGTGGTTGATCTTGCCCTTTTTCATTATTATAAACTTTTTGCTACAATTTACTGATGAAAAATATTTGTTTTTGGTGTATTTTCCAGCTATCCCCAGTATTTCCCAGACATTGACAAAGTCTAAAATCTGTAGCTTACCCATTTATTATTTGAAGCAGTCATATGATCTCCTATCTTGTCTCTTTTTCTCAGTAATGTGTACATTTGGGCCCACTATACTGGAAATAAATATTTCCTATGACGTATTTCCCAGTATTTACCAGTCACTGTTTTAACACAGCCCCAAACCCAGCATATAGTGTACCCATAAATGCAAAGCAGTTGTATGATTCCCCTACCATGAGCACGATGAGGAAGTCACCTTTTCTTTGCTCTAGGTGTTTAATCTTGCTCTTTTCTCTATGATGTGGACATTTTAATGCAATTTACTGATGACAAATGTTGTTTTTGCAGTATTTCCCAGTATATCCCAGTATTTCTCGTTTTTGTCCAAATGTGATGTTTACCGGTAAATACCTGTATTTACCGGCCAACCCTGTTAGAAATGGAAAATTAGTAAGATCTTATTAACCTGAACCTTTATTTGCAAACGCAATGATTGCAATTAAAAGTTCAGCCATAGAAGGGGGGGGGGGGGGGGTTGGCGACTGCCCCGGATTCTGAATCGACGACCAATGAAAGATGTTCCTTGAACATTCTGAAAGGTGTGTTACGTCCTTTTAAACATTAATGTTGCCAATGACCTCTAATCATGCAACGACAAACAATAATTCTTTCTCAGCTTGTGAATCTGGGCACATCGAGTTCAACGGGTCCTGCTATTACTTCTCTTCCAACCCATCCGACTTTTACTCGTCCAAATCGTCTTGCGAGGACCTCGGAATGCACGTAGTCGACATCGGGTCGCAGGAAGAACAAGACTTCCTGGTCGACTACCTCCCCGACGACGACGAGAACTACTGGATAGGGCTGACTGCCGTAACTTGGCTCGACGGCTCACGACTGACGTACGACAACTTTGGAAGTCGTTATCTTGGTGCCTACAATGATGGGGCGCACTGTTTCAGAATGTATCGGCCAATATGGTTAAGCTTCAAGTGGTACGACAAAGACTGTTCCGGGAACTGCCTGTATATTTGTGAAACAGAAAGCAGTGAGTATAGATAGGGAAGGATAACAATTGAAGGGGATGTGCACTAGAGCTCAGTTTAGGGAGGACTTTGTTGTTGTTTAAGGTTTTGTCTTTGTTATTCATTTCTGTGGAAATATACTGGAATTGAACTAGAACTTAATTTGAACTTGAAATTTCCTCTTTATACATTCATTCTTCTTCCCTTCCACAATTGAGTTTCAACAGCCTCATATTCCCGGCACTGCTACATTTCAAATCTATGGTTGTTTGACTTCTAAAGCTGCTGTACCATACACTGTTGAAACTCACTCCCTATGTTTCGACACACTAGTATTATCCTACGTCTACATGTTTGGACTTTGTGTTTCAACATCTTTCCTATCACATATGCTTCCATGCTTCGATGCTTCAGTGCTTCATTGTTCCGACACTCTTATCACCTTTGATACCCTGATATTTTAGGGAATTCTATTGTTCCAACAGCAGTACGGTATCGCTTATTACATGTTTCGGCACTTATATGTTTCGACTTCCACATATGAGGCAGCAACAACTTTCCATTTCATCCGTTCATAAAGCTTTACTGCAGAGAGAAACCATGGCAAGTGGTCAAGGAGGGGAAGGGGGGGAGGGCATAATATTCTGAAATAACTCTAAAGGTGCTTTCAGACATGATGCGACAGTGTGGTAACACGTACACCAGAGTGGATTAATAAATCCACTCTGGTGTACGCGCATTAACGCGTCAACTCTCTATAAGAGAGTATATTGTCAAAACTTGCGCAAGCAATCTCATGGCAACAATTTTTTGCGCTAACTTTTTATAAATCTGATTGGTGCGCATTTTTTGTGTATCTAGGCAGCAAAAAAAAAGTGTGTCCTGCCTCGGCGACATTTTTTGTCGCCCTATACCCCAGCTTGTACATGTACACAATAAAGTATGGTGACACAGCGTGTTACCACACTGTCGCATCATGTGTGAAAGCACCTTCACAAAGAACAAAACGATCTCAGGTGTGAGTAGTAAAGAAATGGCATATCGGCCTCCTTGGCTTTGCCCCTGTAATATCCGCAAGTGTTATCAATATGCTGACTTTTCTTTACCGGCATGGCTCTCCTTTACAGCTTGCGATTCCGGTTCCTCTTCGGATATCGAACACAGCGGATCCTGCTACCATTTTTCTGAAAGTGAATCCGACTTCTCGACATCCATGTCATCCTGCGAGGATCTCGGAATGCATCTCGTCTTCGTCGGATCCCAGGACGAGCAGGATTTCCTGATCAAAAGCCTCTCCGACGAAGAGTACTGGATAGGATTGACCAGTGCGGAGTGGGCGCCGGACGGCTCAAGCTTGCCCTACGAGAACTTCGGATCAGCCACAATAGCATATGATGACGGACGAGTCTGTTACCGGATGGTTTCTGATTCAGAGTTTGCATGGCTTGACGATAGTTGTTCGAGTACTTCCCGTTTTATTTGTGAAAATGAAGGAGGTGAGCATCCAGAATCCGCAAATATATATTTTTTTCCTTTAGCAAGGGGGGGGGGGGGGGGGGGTCCCCCCGCCCGCGCCCCGTTTTAAAACGCAATCGTGCTGACTTCAATATGTTTGACCCTCCCTACAAAGAGAAATAAAAAGAGCTTTCGTTGAATTACTGTTTTTTCTGTCCACTTTCAATCTTTAGACCTCAAAGGTTTTTTTAGAATCGCTGCTCGGTTGTTTATTTCTTATTCGAAAATGTTTCCCTACCTTTTAAAAAAAATTTAGAGTCCCCCCCCCCTTGCAAAATCATATTCAAATATTCATATTTCATATTTCTCGATGAGTCTGCATTGTTAATATATGAAAAATGATTAAAAATTCAGAAGCTGTCTTTCATCAGTTCTTAGGTAATAGAGTTGCACTCAAGGTAAACTATTTTACCCACTTGTTCTTGCTCATTTCCCATATAATTAGCATCTGCACCATCAACAACACATACCACAACAGTTGAGGAACCGTCTACTGATGCAATCACGGGATCCTCGGTCTCACCAAGTCAGGAAATTCCTGATTTCGTACAACCGCAAGAAGAACCACCATCAACATCAGCAACATCATTCACCGCAAGAACAGAGCAAGTATCCTCCGAAGCAACATCAGAGACCACTGGACCCGCAACCCAGACTCAGACCACAACTACCACAAATACTGCAGGCACCACCAAAACGTCCTCGACTCTGCAACGAGGTAAGCACATTCCCCCCCCCCCCTCTATTCTATAACGGCTACAGGACTATTAAGTGTATGGGCGCCTGAGTGTGTGGGGGTGGGGTGTGTGTTGTTTGTGTGTTATGTGGATGGGGGATAGTTTTCCTTGGAACAAAGGGGAGTCACTGAAAGGGATGGAAAGCGATACTTCACTTACCTAAAACGTATAGAATTAAAAATCAGCATTTGTTGTCGACAGTTCTTTATTAGTCGCTTTTTTGGCAAAATTTAGGCTACCACTATAAATTCTATCCGATTTCTCTTTTGTGTTTATTTTTAAAAACTTCTTTTCATTCTCATCATTATTACATTAATTCATGTATTTATTCATTTGTTTCCTGGGGGGGGCAGGGATGCTTGCTAAAACCTTGCCATTACCCCTGTTGAAATATTTGCAAAATCCTAAGACCTTGCCTTTTTTTCTCGCGGAAATTTCCGTAATAATTTATCTGAAAATTGCGTAACGCCTCACTCTAATTTGAAATCTCAGAGCTACTGCAAGTAACATCCTTGTTATACTTGTCTCCTTCTAACGTTTTGATATACCCCCTGAAAATATTCATATATTTTAGACATATTTTTGTCGCTTTTGATCCTTTGCTATTTCTTTGCAGTAGTCTATTCTTTTTGAGAATCTAGATTCTACAAATTGTATTCCCTTTTCTCCCTTTCATGACAGCCCACAAAAAATCTGCCAACTTTAAACTTCTATCCGACAATACTGCACTCAATGGCGCTTACGTGCGGGCGTCACACAGTGGGTCGTCCCTCATCCAATGCGGCCAAAAGTGCCTCTGCGACCCCCTTTGCTCGTGCTTCACTTACATCGAGAGCGAGAAGATGTGTTTACTGGGAGAAACTTGTCAGGGCGAGTCGACAGCCATCTATGAAGCACGTCGTGGGGCTAAAACATATCACTAGTTTTGGCAATGAAAGCAGTAACGAAGTTACAAAAAGGGGCCTTCTCCTCAGTCGAATGTCGAAAATTGTGTGTGAGTGTGCGTGTGCGTGTGCTTGAGAGAAAGAGAGAAAGAGAGAGAGAAGGGGGGATGAAGAGGAGTACGGGGGAGGTGAACGGGGGACGCGTCCCGCTCCCATTTGGTAATCTTTGAAATTATCATGGAATTTAGAAGTAAAACAAGTAGAAAGAAAGAAGAAGAAGAAGAAGAAGAAGACATAAAGACCGCACCCCGAAATTCAAAGCCATATTTGGAGGATGGGTAGGGAGGGGGGGGGGGGGGGGGGAGGGGGGTTGGTGCTACGTCCAAAAAAAAAAAAGAGAAAAGATTAAGATGTGTCCCCTCACTCCCCTGCACGTTTTCAGACAGATTTTCGCTTGCTGGAGATGAGGAAAAGAAACAAAAAATAAAAATAAAATATAAAAGGTAGTACATCAACAGGGCTTCAAACCTCCATTTCTCGATGGTCTCTTTTTGTTTCTTGCTTGTCATAATTAGTGCCCTAAATTTTCTACACACACACGGCGACACCACTGATATGCACTGCCCTGAGAAAATATTTACATTGGGAGATGAGGAATTTCATTCTGATGGCGCTATATCTACATTTAACTTGTTCGTATTTATAAAGGTGTTTTTTTTTTTTATTACGTTTATTTGTTAGTTATCACCGCCTTTGAATATTATTTTCGTTGAGCTATTACCTTAAATCATGTCAGTCATGTTGCAAAACCATTTAGGAGTATGTTCTGATTTTTAGCAGTTTTAGAATAGTTTTCATTTCCTTGGATTTAGTGCCTTTTGGAATAAAACTTTAATGAATCGCCTTTTATAGAAGTTTAGTGTCAACTTTGTCATTACAAATTTAGTTCGAAAAACTTTAATATTGCTATAAGAGTGTGTTTCTTTCTTTTTTCTTTTGAAAGTGTTTTTGTTTGTTATTTTCGCCGATTCTCGTTTTATTTCTTTGATTTCCTAAATGCAATAATTTTTTGGAGTTTCATTTCAAAAGGTGCTAAATCCGATATATATATATATATATATATATATATATATATATATATATATACATTTCTAAAAATATTTCACTGATAATTTGGGCTGGTAGTTGTACCAAATTTAACATGATTAATATGCCGGCATGTGGGAGCAAATTCTTAATGATCGTGCTGGATTAAGTGCCTTTTTGAATGAAACATTAATTCACCTGAAATGATCGATTTCGGATTTAGCGCCTTGTGGAAATAACAGATTGAGCAATAAATATAAAAGTTGGAAGGAAAAACAGCATTATCAAACATTTCACGCGTGTATTTAGCTTGTTTTTTTTTCATAAAGAAAATCACGATGCCATGGGAATTACCCCGGACAACTACCCCTAACAGTTACTCCCTAGGACAATCACCCTCGGACAGCTAGCCTCTAGAAAATTACCCCTGGACAATTACCTAAGGACTATCCCTTGGGCTAGTTGTGCTACTTGCTAAATTTTCGGGGTGAGGGAGGGAACTGATGGGAGAGGGGGTACTTTCCCTTTGGGAAATCGTCAAGGGTGTAAACCATGGTTGTAACAAGTCAAGTCACTGACTCGGACTCGAGTGGCAATTTTGACTTGACTTGACTCGACATTTCACCTAAATGACTCGACTTGACTCGAGTCACAAGTGCAATGACTCTGACTTGACTCTGACTCCACCAAATTTTGACTCGTGCCAGCAAATTAAAAAAAACCCCCCCAAAACCCATAAATATATTCATTAAAAAGTTAATTTGTTGTATAGCACAATTGCAAAACAGTCAAATACAAAGGAAATTTATTTGTTAGGACCAGAAAAGCATTTTGTCACAGTTACTGTACATCCACTATTCTATATGAAGAGAGTGCACTATATTGCAATTTCCATATCCATGATATCAGTTGGCACTGTTTTGAAAGATGGATACCAAGAGTTAGTTAATGAACGAGATGGTCATGTTCAAACGTCACTAAACATGCTAAACTTCGCATGATATTGCAATTTCCATGACTTTGTAACAAATTATTTACAGGAGTTCTGTTTGATTTTTTGTTTGAGCAAATTATCTCGTACTTCTGCATTTGCATATTTACTTGCTGAATATAAACTGGGTGAATGCATGGTGCACAGCAGACTGACAACTCTTGGCATATTCGTTGTCTTGTTTCTTATTTATTCATTTTATATGTAGTCTTTTCTACATGTTTATATTCATTTCCAAAAATGCATGGTCCACAGTTGTGCGAAAGAAAATACGATAAAAAATGTTTAATGGATTATTTGAGACTTAGTATCAAAGTATCAAAAGAGACACATATGAATATAGGCATATATTATTTTGTTTGTTTGTTTGTTTTAACCAAAATTATTCAAGCTGGTACTATGAAAAGTTGGTTGTGAGAAATTCCTTTTTTTGAATTATGCATTTCTAAAATGGTAACCCCCCTCCCCCCAAAAAACCCCAAATGCACACTCACCCACCCACAAACAAAACACACACACTCACACACAAAACCACCCCCCAAAAGTCTGGAGACTAATAATGATTAATTTTACTGACATGATAGGTTTTGATTGAAATATATCGAAATCAGCGTGTGGTTGAAAATTTTCCTCCTCAAACTTTGTTATTTCTTAGTAGTACTGTACCTAAAAACTCATAAATTGGCCTGTTTGCTAATTTAATGCAAACTTCTTAAACAAAAGATTTCTCGTGACTACTCGCCAGAAACATAAGGAGAGCTGATGTGTGTATCATAAGCGAGTTCCGTTTATTGCGATGCCATAACATGTGAACTAAATATTTTGTAACCAGGGGTTTTAGAGAGAAACATGAATAAATTGAAAACATCATTGAATAGGTCTAATCTATAAAGCTTAACATTATACAGGGTTCTATTTCTGTCATAAATAGCAAGAAAAGCCCGACTTCTATACTCTTCTCACATATTTTCTGACCTTTGAAATAATTATTCTCATTAGTATTACTTTATTCGGAAAAGAAAACAACAGTGTAACCAAGAACTCAAAGCATAATATGATTTTATTATTCGGATCAGTCAATCAAAAACAATCTCAAAATCAGCTTATAATCAAACAACTTACACGAAGGGTGATGAAAATTATCACTGAGATACTGATACACTTAACATTATTCTATAGTGATAAAAAAGTCACTTGACAACTAAAATACCGTAACCAAGATTCAAGGCAACGAGAGAGAAAAAAGTAACTATATACAAACAGTCAGCTAAAAAAAACGAGACATATTCACATTGCACTAGACATTGACCCTACTAACATGGAATACGGGCACAACTGAAGTGCTTTTCCTATCATTTTTATACCCCAACTCATTAATATCATTCTTCCAGCCCTGTGCTCAATACAAAATGAATTTCTAAGTTGTTAAAATTCCATAACCTCTCATGAATTTCCTGGGGGTATTTCATAAAGCTGTTCGTAAAATCAAGAATGACATTATGGCAAGCCAAATGGAATTCTCAGTCATTTTGAATCGCATCAGCGAAATTTGAAATATGTAGATGTAGGATAACATTACTATTTTTTACTATTTTTTGCCACAATTTAATTGAGATTAGAGGAAATGTAGTCACACTTTGTTAAAACGTCAGGAAAAGTTTGGGCATCCTAATTTGGCACTTCATATTCAAGTCGTTCGTAAAGTCATGCGTAACTTTACGAACAGCTTTATGAAACACCCCCTGGACGCCTTCACATCAGTACTCCTAAACCTCTTCATGAAGATGGCGCCAGCGTGATCAATAGTTAAAAGGCCTTGAGTAAGATTGAGCACCAAATACCCTGGGTTGACGCGGGTGCTGTTATAGAAAGAAGAACGGAGAATGGTTGGATGGTGGGGGGAAAAATAAAAATAAAAATATTTTAGGCGAGAATGCAAAGAAGAGAACAATCACGGAAAAGTGGATTTTACAAAAAAGATCCTGGCAAGGGCATATTGATGTTTTCGTCGAAATATGACGTCATATAAATACCAAATATCTTCGATATCGTCACAAGAGGATTAAGAAAATGAGACTTAAAGGGGATTTGTGGTTAGAAGAGGTTTGTGATGCTTCAGAATATAAGTAAAGCTAACAAACAATGAAGGGAAAGACAAATGAAGAAATAAAATTGTATATTTCCCGACAAGCGATATTCAAGAAGGGAGGAACACATCACTGCACATGGCAAGCTGGGTTTTATTATAACACTGTACAGATATTTTACTGCTAGTATTCATAGTATTTGTCTTACTCATCTTTCTGATAATTTGCTTTCAAGAAATATCTTCGGAATGTATTATTATTTGATGGAAAAAGAAATATTATAACTCCACAGAGCTTTACAGGTAAAAGAGAATGAAAATGAATCCGCAGTGAATCCTTGAAAGTAGACGAGATATTTGCAATTAAGGCCTGAATTTCCAAGGTGCTTAAAATTTTTTCAACCACATTATTGGAAAACTTACATCAAAATCCCCTTATTCCAACATGAACTAAACATGAGATATTGGTTCCTGTCTAGTGAAGGAATGTAGCTGGGATCTTGGTCTGGATATTCCAGAGCCAAATGATGTCGACCTGGATATTCCATTGCTAAACGATGTCGACCGTATGCGTCATCGAATCGATCGTCGAACCCGTTCAAGCCCTTTGAAACAGTCCAGACCGGAAGTCTGCGATCATGATAGACCGGCCGATCCCTTCGCGTTCGATCTCTTGTCTCTCTAGGACTCCTATAGTAGTCGTCGTCTAAATGGTAGCGGTACTCGTATACGGGCTGGGCAAACCCATTCTGCAAGTGAGATCTTCGTGGAGTACTTGGCTTCGTATAGAAGAAGTTCTCACCAAGAAGATTTCGTCGGGCGAGATGATTTCTTATTCTCCTGGCAGATAGCTGGTAGCAGACGATGAACACGAGTAATGCGGCGATGAGGACGACAATGACGCCCAGGATGACTGAGAGAATGATGATGAGGAAGGTGGAATTTGTTTCTTCACCAGGATCTGGAAGAAACATCAAAGATTTATACAAAATATGAACCAAAAAATACTGGTAGTTAAAGAGAACTGAATTGTAGCTAGATTAACTTTTAAATACAGGTTTTAAAGCTTGTTTTCGGGAATTATCCATCCGGCTAACTATCTCTGAAATCACTACACTCTCCATGCTCTCACTGATGTTTCCTCAAACAGACTGATGCAAGTGATCCTCATTTAACTAAAAAAAAGAATTAAAACGTATAAATAAAAGGCAATTTCAACAATAGTGAACATGGTGAAGAAACCCACCTACAAATAAACATAGAAATGTCTGTACCCCAGTAACACGAAAAAGACAAACACCAGCCAGATAACAAACCGGGCAAACTTTTCCATACCCGCAATGACCATGAGTCGGTCCGTTATGACTCGGGTTTTCAGCTTAATGACATTTAAACCACCAGTTTTACCTGCTTCACACAGCCTTCCTGCGCCGGCACCAGTGGGTGAAATATCGGTGTATCCGGTAGGACAGGCACAGGAGAATCTTCCCGCCTCGTTGGTGCACTGCGCTACGGGGGAGCAGTCATTCAGCTCGGAAGAGACGCATTCATCCTCGTCTTAGGGATGAGAGAGTGAGAAAGACGGTAAAATAGGTAGAGAGCCCGGGGGATATGTCTCCTTGGGTTCTAGGACTACTCCCCCGGAGGACAACTCCCCCGGGGACAACTCCCACCTGGCAACTCCCCCGGAGGACAGCTCCCCCGGAGGGCAACTCCCCCGAAGGACAACTCCCCCGGAGGACAACACCCCCGCAGGACGGGTCCCCCGGAGGACATTTCCCCCGGAGGACAACTCCCCCGGAGGACAACTCCCCCGAAGACAACTCCCCCGCAGGACAACTCCCCCGGAGGACAGCTCCCCCGCAGGACAACTCCCCCGAGGACAACTCTCCCGGAGGACAACTCCCCCCGAGGACGACTCCCCCGGAGGACGACCCCCCCCCCCCCCCGAGGACAACTCCCCCGAGGACAACTCCCCCGGAGCACAACTCCCCGGGGGATGACTTCCATCACACAACTCCCCCTGGGGACACTCCCCCCCCCCCCCTTTAAGGACAAAATTACGGATGAAATTTGTTTTTACGACAACGTCTTGCTCGTGAGGAACTGTAAAATAAATCTTTCCTTTTTATAAATCAAACTTAAGTAATTAATCCAGTATTTTTTGTTTTTAATACAACTCTCCCGGAGGAGAACAGCTCCTCGGGGATGACAAACGGGGATGGGCGAGGGGTTGAGGGTTGCTATTCGTTTAATAAGGTATTAGGTCATTTGTCGCTCTAATTGCTAACTTTTTTGAAAAATACCCACCCTTTTGCTCCCATTTTTGCGCCAAAGTACACATTCAAGAAAATAAAAACTCTAGTAATGGGTACGCTTTTCCGAGCAAGGGTGTTGGGTTTGACAGCTTCAGCGGCACACTCCCATCGGAACCAAATCTGATCATGAGAAGAGAGAAAAGAAAGGAATAAAATGAAGAAAGGAAAGTGAGGAACCTAAGTAGGAAGCTACAAAAGTAGAGAATGGTGTATCTAGTCGTAGTCTTCAGGAAAAGGGGGAGATGGCCCACAATCAAGCTTAAGAATAGAAGTCACTTCGCTCGATCAGCAGCCGTGATTGGGTCCCGTTCCTTTTTTTAAAATCTAAATGCACAATTTTCAGGCAAGATATCATATACAAATCTTACTTTTTAGGGGAGCGGTCGACCCCTCCCCCCCCCCCCCCCGAGATCCGGTATCCGCCCCTTTGTTAAACTCACTGACTATAAATGAAAAGAAAACCATAACGGAATTTTATAATGAATGCATGTTAATTTCATTTTTGGACACATATTGAGCTTTGATATCTAAATTCGCTGATGAAATTAATCATTTTTCTTACTTAGCATATCTGCATTCAGCTGACCTGAAACCTAGAAGTTTTATGTATTTGTTCTTCTTATTTTTTCTTTGTTATATAGAGCCTAACAGTGCCTAAATTTGTCAAATCATAAGAATCTAACGATGACTTTTCCTTTTTGTTTATCTTTTACTCTTGAATGAGGTATTTTATAATTAAATGTTTTCATGTGGTTTCAGCGCAAAGAACGATACTCGCACATGCTCCCTGGACGCTAAATACGTTGAAGCCAAGTCCTTTAACAAAAATGAAATTAACATGCATTCATTATAAAATTCCGTTAAGGTTTTCTTTTCATTTATAGTCAGTGAGTTTAACAAAGGGGCGGATACCGGATCTCGGGGGGGGGGGGGGGAGGGGTCGACCGCTCCCCTAAAAAGTAAGATTTTTATATGATATCTTGCCTGAAAATTGTGTATTTAGATTTTAAAAAAAGGCACGGGACCCAATCACGGCTGCTGATCGAGCGAAGTGACTTCTATTCTTCAGCTTGATTGTGGGCCATCTCCCCCTTTTCCTGAAGACTACGACTAGATACACCATTCTCTACTTTTGTAGCTTCCTACCTAGTTTCCTCACTTTCCTTTCTTCATTTTATTCCTTTCTTTTCTCTCTTCTCATGATCAGATTTGGTTCCGATGGGAGTGTGCCGCTGAAGCTGTCAAACCCAACACCCTTGCTCGGAAAAGCGTACCCATTACTAGAGTTTTTATTTTCTTGAATGTGTACTTTGGCGCAAAAATGGGAGCAAAAGAGTGGATATTTTTCAAAAAAGTTAGCAATTAGAGCGACAAATTACATAATAACTTATTAAACGAATAGCAACCCTCAACCCCTCGCCCATCCCCATTTGTCATCCCCGAGGAGCTGTTCTCCTCCGGGAGAGTTGTAATAAAAACAAAAAATACTGGATTAATTACTTAAGTTTGATTTATAAAAAGGAAAGATTTATTTTACAGTTCCTCACGAGCAAGGCGTTGTCATAAAAACAAAATTTCATGCGTAATTTTGTCCATAAAGGGGGGGGGGGTGTCCTCCGGGGGAGTTGTGTGATGGGAGTCATCCCCCGGGGAGTTGTGCTCCGGGGGAGTTGTCCTCGGGGGAGTCGTCCTCGGGGGGAGTTGTCCTCGGGGGGAGTTGTCCTCGGGGGAGTTGTCCTCCGGGGGGAGTTGTCCTGCGGGGGAGTTGTCCTGCGGGGGAGTTGTCCTGCGGGGGAGTTGTCCTCCGGGGGAGATGTCCTCCGGGGGACCCGTCCTGCGGGGGAGCTGTCCTGCGGGGGAGTTGTCCTCCGGGGGAGTTGTCAGGTGGGAGTCGTCCCCGGGGGAGTTGTCCTCCGGGGGATTTGTCCTGATACGGTCTCCTTGAGACATGTACCTCATCCGCGTAAAACACTTTCTGAAAAGCACCCTAAACGGCGGGGATTAAGTTAGCAGTGATTTTAATACCCTAAACAGGAAAAAATGTCTAACATCTTCAATTTTTATAACCTTAACAGGGATTTTATCCAAAGATTGCCTCATAACCTCAGATTTTTGATACCCTTAACGGGATATGAGTGTTCTCCACCTAGTGCTGCAGAAACTACCCTTCCATTCCATTTTTTGTGACACCCCAGGAACGTGAATTAAAGTAGGAGTGGTTTTAATATCCTAAACAGGAAATCATGTCCAACATCTTCGATGTTTATAGCCTTAATAGAGAATTTATTCAAGGATTGCATATCATTCCTCTGAATTTAATACCCTAAACAGGAAATCATGTCCAACATTTTCGATGTTTATAGCTTTAATAGAGAATTTATTCAAGGATTGCATATCATTCCTCTGAATTTAATACCCTTTTTCCCCCAGATTTTTCCAGTTTTTGATACCCTTAATGCGATCCCCAGGTTCCCCGCCTGGTGCTGAAAAACAAACCTTTTCTACGTTTTCGTTTACGCGGATGATGTACAGGTCCCAATGAGACATATCCCCCGGGGTATAGACTGGGAAGGGAAAGAGAAAGAGAGAGTCACAGAGAGGGTGAGGGGAGGGAGAAATAGGAAAGGAGACAAAAAGGAGGCAGGGGGAGATATAAAGATGATGATAGAATCAGAGGGAGAGGGTGAGAGAGATCAAAGTTAGTTGAGAGGACACAGGACAGAGAAGAATGATGGAAGGAGACATAAAGGTGTAGGAATACTCAAGAAAGAATGTCACAAGCAAACAGAAAGAGAAAATTTGGAGAAACCGTACTTGAGAGAGACATAAAGATTGAAGAATTAACAGACATGCAGAGGTAAATATAAAAAGAATGAAGAAAACGGGAAAGTGAAAACGATAAAAAAAAGAAGAAGGTAATTGAAGAAAAGAGTACTTTGTTCACGATTTGTAAAAAAAAACACTGCTTCCACTGCAATGATGTTCTGGAAATGTAGACGTAGGGACTTCAAATCATTCCAGTCATTTTCGACGGTGGGTGGCATTTAGGAAAGTAGAACAAGAAGAATTTTTAATTTCAGTAGAAAAACTATGCAGCTATATACCGTACAAAGCGTGAACTTTAATCCTGATTTTGATGTCCTCTGACAAGAATCTATAATGAATTTTACATTTTTCATATTGGAACCTGACTTTAAAAGCAGCCGCTACTACATACCTTCAACGCTTATGGTGTTTGTATTCACATTTACTATGTCTTGGCCCGCCAGGAGGGTTCCGTCACCAAGGCCGGTCATGACCGCGGTTGTGACCGCAACTCTTGATGTGCCGTCCGCGACGAAAAGGTTAAAATCTGCGATGACGCTCCCGGAACGGAAGGAGGTGAAAACAACATCCAAAATGCTCGGGACTGCAGATAGGAGCTAGGAGTGACAGAAAGTGTATTTTAAAAAGATCGCTTTAAGATGCAAAAACACTGAATACCTCATGCTTCGTCTCAAAACACCGTCATCACTTTGTAAACCTGACGTCATTGTTATTACTAGTATCAAAAAGTTCTACCCATCTCAACCATGTCACGCGTACCGTGCCTCTGGACGTTGTTGCGTTGAGCAAGCTTTTCACACCTTTTCCTTCTTCAATTCATGGATTCGTCACTGCATGCTTTTTTCACATTTTCATTTTTTTCTATTTCAAACCTGATATTAGGTCTACATAGGGTTTGACCACGTTTAACCCTTACCGTGCCTCTAAAAAGTTTGTGTAACCGTTCAACCCCCTTACCTTTATGAATGACTGAAACGCCACTTCCCCATGTCCTGCATTGATATCTTCACGACATTTTTCATGTACAAAACCGATTATAATTTCATTAAAGCTATCACTTCATTTTTACCGTGCCACAAAAACGCGGTTGACTAATTTGATAACACATTTCTAACATGTCTAAGTAACACTAAGTGTATATAAGCGGAGGGCCAAAAGCAGAAAAGGGGGGTTTCGTTCCACCATCTGTACAAACTAAGTAGACCATGCTCATTTTCAAGCTTAAAGCATAACACACAATATTCAAGAGGTCTACCTCAAAAAATTTGTAGCGAAAGCTTCCAAATTCAAGATGGCGTCCAAAATGGCCGCCATTTTGACAGAATTGAAGTTTTCAAGATAAAATTTTATAGAAACATCCAATTGCAACAAAATTGGTCTCATCTGAAAGAGAATTAAATTCCCTACAGTTTGATGTCATTTGTGAGTAATGTCGAAGTAATTCGGTCCAGATTTTTAGTCAAAAAGTGTGTTTTTTGACATTTTTTCCCAAAAATTGAAAATTTGCAAAATGCATGATTTAGCATAAATCAAGAAAAAATTTAAGAATTGTCTTGAAACCTTCCAGAAAATGTGGAAAATTAGAAAGCAATACCATTCTCCGCTCTAAAGTTATAATGTCTCAAACTTGAAAACTCATATTTCATAAATTTCTCTTCTTGCATATGCATGTGTTATATTCCCATAGACTATAATGCATTAACATGCATGTGCCCTGTACAAAAGTGCAGACGTGGATTTTCGCTCTACAAACCAAGTAGGCCATGCTTATATTTGTGCTTATTGACATGTTTGTAACTAAACTTGGATGATAGATGCCTTACACAAACTCCAGTGTTATTGGGGAGTCAAAGGTCACATATGTAGGTCAAAGGTCAACTGAGGTCAAATGTTAACATTTTCGTGCATATTTCTACTGGGGTTGGTAACTTTAGAACCACAAGTCCATTTGTAACCAAACTTGGATAGTAGATGCCTTTCAGGGACATAACTGGTATTTGAGGGTCAAAGGTCATTTATGTAGGTCAAAGGTCAAATGGTAAAATTTTCATGCATATTTCTACTGGGGTTGGTAAGTTTAGAACCATAAGTCCATTTATAACAAAACTTGAATGGTAATTACCCTTTAGGGACCTCATTGTTATTTGGGTGGTCAAAGGTCATGGGTGCAGGTCAAGGTCAAAGGAGGTCAATTGTTAAAACTTTCCGGCAATTTTCTATTGGGGTTGATAGCTTTAGAACGATGACTCCAAACTTGGATGGTAGATGCCCTTCATGAGGGGTGTTGAGTTACCATCCAATTTATTCTATATTTAGTGGGAAAATATTGTTTTTTGACTTACCTACCCACCCCCCCCCCATGAAATTAGTGAAAGTGAGAGTAGGGTCAGAAAGCGCCAGGATGGAAAGGTTTCAATATCGTTATGTAAATAAATAGATGACAGATAGATGAAATGGTCCTTATCATCTTGCTTCGCAGCCAATATATAATGGCTATACAATTTTGAATGGGTTATATTCTTTGAAATTACAAATTACACATGTCGCATTTAATGGAAAGAAAATAATAACTATAGAAATATGGTAAAATGGCAGCTAGAGCATTCTTTCAAAGAACACTTTGAATATTCTAGTGTCATTAAGTTATTTTTCAACTCATTGGAAGTTGTTCTTTGATTTATCTGGTGCAGTTGTGGTAATGTATTATATAAATTGAATATAAATTAGTACAAAATGACTTCACAATAAGCTATCATAAGCATGATTAGCAGAAAGAAAAAAAAGAAAAAAATGTCTAATTTCACATTTGTTAAAAACTCATTACTTGTATATTGCAGTTTATTATTCAGCATAATTATATACATCTATTTTAATTAGACAGCTAACTTTAAATTAATTTTAACAGCGGCATAAAAAAAATCCATAAAATCCATAAAAATCCATAAAATTAACAGTGTGCATGCATACAAATATCAACAGAAAAATTGGACCAGTTAATACAAAATAGAATTAAATACAAATACATACAACATTGTACCTTTACACGGTCTCTTATTCGTGTAGCAATCGGATACGGCAAAAGGGACTGTTTTGTAACCTTTCTGTTTTTGAAATTTTGGTGCTTTTATTAAATTGTACATAATATTAATGGCAGCAGGCAATGAAAAAGTCTAGACACAGCATTCCACATCTCATACTTCCAGTGAGCTCATTTTAAGGACTTTCTCATATGTTTTGTAATCTTATTCTAATTTTTTTCATGGCATGTGTCTTGATACCTTCAGGGAGCTGAAAATTTCACTAGGTTGAGTACTAAACAAATTTGTTTACAAATCATGAATTTCTCCCATTAAGCTTCTTTATTTGTTAAGTACTCAAGTTGCCAATGAATAAATCCTCAAGGAAAGGATGAATATATCAATAATACGATGTATTTGTATGGTTCAGAGGTACCCTATACTATTTCCAAACATCTGAGCATGTAGATATTTGTTTTAAAGTGATTCAGTATATGCAGACACGTGGGGAATCCCAAATAAGTTCATACTGTATTAATACCTACCATTTTTGCTTTATCATTTTATCAACAAAGTTCATGGTACAATTATCCATACCTCAAAGTGGGATTGAGGCTAATGCATTCTTTGGCACAATCCCAAAGTTTCTAGTTTTTATTCTAATAAGTATTAAAAACAAGGGACTCAAACACGGTGATGGGACACCATGGAGGTGAACTGAACCAGTAAATGGTACGGTCAGGGAGAAACGGGAGAAAACTCTTGAAAATGCCGTTTTTCTAGTGGTTGTCTAAAATAATTCATGGGAATATTAAATGTAATAGCACTGTCATTTTCAAAGAAAATTCTCTTTCAAACCAAATGAAAAATTATCACATTACGTTATTAATCTCGCTGAAATTAAGGATCAAAGGTTTTCTGTTCTTTCAGGGCCACCCTGTATAGGGCATCTATAATCCAAGTTAGGTTACAAATGGAGTCATAGCTCCAAAGCTATCAACCCCAGCACAAAATTGCAGGAAAGTTTTAACATTTGACCTCCTTTGACCTTGACCTGCACCCATGACTTTTGACCACCCAAATAACAATGAGGTCCCTAAAGGGTAATTACCATTCAAGTTTTGTTATAAATGGACTTATGGTTCTAAACTTACCAACCCCAGTAGAAATATGCATGAAAATTTTACCATTTGACCTTTGACCTACATAAATGACCTTTGACCCTCAAATACCAGTTATGTCCCTGAAAGGCATCTACTATCCAAGTTTGGTTACAAATGGACTTATGGTTCTAAAGTTACCAATCCCAGTAGAAATATGCACGAAAATGTTAACATTTGACCTCAGTTGACCTTTGACCTACATATGTGACCTTTGACTCCCCAATAACACTGGAGTTTGTGTAAGGCATCTATCATCCAAGTTTAGTTACAAACATGTCAATAAGCACAAATATAAGCATGGCCTACTTGGTTTGTAGAGCGAAAATCCACGTCTGCACTTTTGTACAGGGCACATGCATGTTAATGCATTATAGTCTATGGGAATATAACACATGCATATGCAAGAAGAGAAATTTATGAAATATGAGTTTTCAAGTTTGAGACATTATAACTTTAGAACGGAGAATGGTATTGCTTTCTAATTTTCCACAAATGATTATTGAATATCAGGAAAGTTTTCTGGAAGGTTTCAAGACAATTCTTAGATTTTTTCTTGATTTATGCTAAATCATGCATTTTGCAAATTTTCAATTTTTGGGAAAAAATGTCAAAAAGCACACTTTTTGACTAAAAATCTGGACCGAATTACTTCGACATTACTCACAAATGGCATCAAACTGTAGGGAATTTAATTCTCTTTCAGATGAGACCAATTTTGTTGCAATTGGATGTTTCTATAAAATTTTATCTTGAAAACTTCAAATTCTGTCAAAATGGCGGCCATTTTGGACGCCATCTTGGATTTGGAAGCTTTCGCTACAAATTTTTTGAGGTAGACCTCTTGAATATTGTGTGTTATGCTTTAATCTTGAAAATGAGTATGGTCTACTTAGTTTGTACAGATGGTGGAACGAACTCAAAAACTAAGCTAGATATTTGACTTTGGCCCTTCGCTTAATACGACAATATGTCGTCTGCCCACTGCCATTTTTATGCATCCTCAAAATAATAATCCATTTTCGTAGTTTACTACCCGCCGGGGCAATGTCTTTTGACGCGACATCAATCGACAATTACCGTTCTACACCCAGGTGAAGGAAATGGGTACCTGACGTGAAGAAATTTCATTGAATACTCTTTGTCGCCTTTTTCCTGGCGGCTCAGCTAGCACGGCTAGAGTCGGGCTGGTATAATGTATTGCGCAGTAGAAAACAGTCATTATTCAATTGACACACATGTACATGTTGATATTTTCTGTAAAATAATAATATAGTGATTATTCAGGGGATGACCACTTTAAACCTTACCGTGCCTCTCAGCTGTTGAGCTAATTGTATAAACCCGTTCCTGGAGCTGTCTGCGAGGGCCGATGAGTAAACCAGGGGTGAACCGTTGATTGATGTGAAATTAAGAGTACCTTCATATCTTGCGATGGCTTCATTGATGAACATAAACAAAAACAATAAAACTAATAATAAACCAAGTGGTACTTTCTTCTGTATAGCCTAACACGAGAAATTTATATTTTTTATAATTTCTCTGCAATATACGGCAAAGATAAGAATAGTTATTGTTCCGTACCTCCTTCCATGCTTCACTTATCCCAACCTCATACTTTTCTTTCACTATCATAATTTCATCAAGTCTTATTTTCTTTCCCTAGTTTCTTAATCTTATTGAAATTCATTTCTAAACTCGACAAGACCAAAAACAGACCGGCGTTAACTATGACCTAAAACCGCTGGCTTACGACATCAACAAAGATGTTTTACAACAAACCTCTTTTAATTTGTGCAAAAAAGCACAGTATTTTCTTTTACTATAATGTCCGCTATTTTTAACTACATTTTAACAAACAGGGCACAGATGAATCGATAATCCTTGGCCGATTGTAATTACAGAATTCGACACTGGTAAGTTAAATAGCATAGGAGAGGGAGGCATTTAATGGGGTAAAAGAACGAATGAGTGTTCGAGAGAGAGAGACACACATTGAGAGAAATTGAAATGGGGGATTACAAGAGCTGGAGAGAGAGGTTGGGGAGAAAGAGAAAGTGCTGGAAATGAGGAGATACATGAAGGAGAAAGAGATCAGAAGAAGAAGAAGATGAGTGCAAGAGAGAAAGGGGCGACTTGGTGGAAATTATTTTACCTTGGCATAATCCATTTCTTCTGAGGTAGCCTGGTCTGCAAACACATAACCCAGAGGTACTACAGTATTCGTGACCTATTTGGGAGCATCGGTCTTCAACTGCACACGACTGAACCACTGAAAAAGAGAGACAGTAAGAAAAAGAAAGATAGGAAGAGAGAGACACACACAGGAGAGAGAGAGAGAGAGAGAGAGAGAGAGAGAGAGAGAGAAATTTGGCACGGCAATAGACGGAGAAAGGAGAGGAAGATTGAGGATAGAGGAAATAGGAAAAAGGAGAAAATGTGATAAGGATTATGGCCTTGAATGTGAATATTTTTTCCTTCAAAATGAAAAAAAAAAATCCTTCAGCAATTGCAGAAGTATACTGACAAATTTAAAATTCTTTTTCATACAGAGTGAACATTAAAATTTCATAATCTAATACATCTTTTTGATATTTTTTCCATGATCATAATGTCATAATTGTATGTTGTTCAGATTTTTACTCCATTCTAGAAAGCAATAATGCTCTTGAGTGATAACATCTTGACAAATATCGTGTAGGAATTAAAAGTCATTATAATGACTATTTCCCTAAAGCTAAGGTACTCGCTTTGCTAATAATAACATTAATATCATGATAACCAAAATTTACTTATAGAGAAGATATCGATGCTGATGAAAATGTTAATAAAAACATACCTGTTTCACAGAGGAGACCTTCAAAGCCTGTTGGACACTCACACGTATACAGATCTTTGAAGTTCCCGCAAGTACCTCCATTGAGACACGGTTGTGAGATGCACTCGTCTATATCTAATTTGAAAAAAAAAAACACAAAACATAAGATCGCTTTATGAAAGAAATCGAATATCATGAAGAGATACCTGTACATCAGCTTGTGTTTACCATAGGTGGTCAATCGCTGATGTAGTAATAAGATGTATGGTGTTATTAAAATAATCACTGAGCTGGAATCGGGCACACCATCTTTTTAGGGGTGGAATCATGGGAATCATCTTTAGTTATTGATAATTGTACTAATATTGTTAAAAACATATATCCTCTACAATGCACTTGAACTAGCATATTTCCTTCGTTTTTCTTTATTGCATAAATATGATAAAGGTCTTTTGACAACTCACAATTGACAGTACACAAAACACCACAAAACACTATTCTTGGTGATAGTGGAAAGTCAATTTCAGTCTTGACTGCTTACCTGAGCATAACCTTCCAGATCTTCCACTGGCTAAACCCGTGTCGACGTATCCAGACTCACAGGTGCAATTATATCCACCAGGTGTGTTATCGCACCGGGCATATGGGGAGCAGTCATTTAAAGATGAGTTACTGCATTCGTCAATATCTAAATGGAAGTCATACAACGCAAAGAAAAGAGAGCTAAGGTATTTTCGTAAGCTTTTAACAAGTAAATTAAATCAGTGTACAAGTGATACAACAGGACGTATTGTATAATACAGAACTACTTTAAACTACACCAACAGATTATACATCAGATCATCTACAATCTAAAACTACTTGTTCACAATTTAAGACTGCCTTGGCCTTTAAAACATCGTGCCATCTCAGTGATGGGCAATATTGATTAAAAAGTGAAATTATTCCAAAGATATCATGTGAGCTAGTCAGGAGACCTACACTGGCTATATTTCTTACCTGTACAGACCGTCCCCGGCATGTCTATCCCATTTCCTTCATCTGAAAACCCTGACAGACAGGCACACTGGTAGGAACCAATGGTGTTGTTGCAGGTGGAATATACGGAGCACGCGGAGTAGGCTGTTTCGTTGCATTCATCTAAATCTGTGATGGAAGATACATATGTTTCTATTAGTGTATCCAATCATTACTCTTAACATATACATGATATAGGTAAAGGTGGGACAATAAATCCGTATTGTGACATCAGCTGCAAATGTTTTTGTTCATCTTATATCGAAAACCAGTTTCCCTTCAAAAAAAATATTTATGTTCACTTTCTTAAAATTAAAAAAAGATACGGTTACGTTTAGGAAAATAACCTTCTTTTTACAAAGCGATACAAAATCACAATTTGATTAAATTTTTTCTTTTCCATTAAACTTTTACGTGCTAGGAACTACTTCTGATTTTGATAAACCATTTTCAGGTATTGGTAGAATCGAAAAATAACTGGCTTGTTCACAACTTTACATTTTCTGACATCTTATATTCAAAGATTTGTATATGCAGTGGCGTAACTGCGGGGGGGGGGGGGCACGGGGGGCACTGGGGCACGTGCCCCCAATTGGGTGGCAAAGAGAGAGAGAGAGATAGAGAGAGAGAAAAAAAAAAGAAAGGAGTAGGGAAGAGAAAAGGAAGGGGGAAAACAAGGAAATGAAAATAGTACATCGGAAAATGCTCCCTCGCTTCGCTCGCCAGCATTTAAGTATAACTTTACCATTTCCGATGCTAATTACTACTCTTGAATCTTGTGTCTCAGTCTATAGGCTACTAATGTTCCACTCATAGCATGTTAGTGATATAACCACATATAACCACATAAAAAAAAAACAACTAAAATTCCCATCCGTTCATTCGCTAGCTTGCTACTCCCGCTAGTATAAAACCTAGAAACAAGATGATTTCGGGCATGGCAATCATTTTCAGAAGCGATTAACAAAAGCATTATAATATTTTGGCAGCGAGGAGGTTAACAAAATTACAAAAAATCTAGTGTATTTTGCTGACGAAACCATATTATACGACATTTGGTCTCTAAGTTTGCTCGCTTGTAAAAACAGAATGGTGGTGAGCGAGATAAAACGGATTTATATTCAGCACACAGGGGATCGAATAGATTATTTAGATATAGACCTGTATTTCAATTACGAAATAAAAATTCTACGATGAAAAAAAGGAGTATATTTTTACTCGCTCGCCGCGCTCTCTCGTTAAATGATTTTGGGTTTTTTTTTTTAAAGCAAAGAAGTTGGGCGAGTGAGGTGGCTAAAAAATTTAGTTAATTCATATGTTCACAATGTACTTTACTGAAGGGGATAATGTGTGCTTCCTCGCTCGCTTTGCTCACTCGTAATGGTTAGAGAGCAGGGACGTGCTAAAATAGTCGTTGTCAGCGAGGTGACTAGATATTTAATTAATATATATAGGCCTAAAGTGGTCCGTAATGTATTTTGATAATACAATAACAAGTCTTTTATTGTAAATAAAATTGTAATTTCGGCTCGCTCACAAAACTCAAAAATAGGATGGTATCTAGCAAGATGCATCATTTTTCCAAAATTTCAAAACGCTTCACGTCCATAAAGACACCTTGGTTCAAAATTACTATCGTTATTGTCATGATAGAAATAACGACACACACCCACACAAATTTTTCCACTCGGTGCCATGGCTCTACGCAGCAGGGGCAGGGTGGAGGCTGCCCCCCCCCTCACCGAAATTTGAAATAATTCACTTTTTAAAATTGAAAATTGTCCAAAAATATCCACCAAAAGTGTTTACCAAATCCTTCAATTTCAATTTGTAAACATTCAAAAGCGCTCTCATGACCAGCTCGGTCGCTTAGAAAATTGTAAGTGTCTTGCCCCCCCCCCCGGAAAAAAAAAATCAGCGTACATCCATGCTTGGTGCCCCCCCCCCCCCCCAATGCCTTGACCGACGGTACACCACTGTGTATATGAGTAACAATGTTGCGCACATGCTTTCGAACTCATGACTTCCAGCTTCGATACCATGAGTACCAATATCTCCTATGACATCCTCTCATACCTTGAACAACGACGGAGCTAGCGTTCATGGTATAAGCAGTATTCCCAGACGACAGGTCTTCAGCCGCAAAAAAATAGTCATCCGTCATTAAGTTATAAATTGTGACGTCATCAGGAGTACTGTTTGAATTCATGACGATGTCAAAATCTACTCCTAGACTGCCAGCGAAGAATGACCTGATGTTGACACTGTCAACGGAGTCAACAAAGATCTCCCATCGGGACAAGCGATGGAAAATCTGAGTAAAGTGGGAAAATAAAGAACATTCAAAGGCATGCATCTCTTTAACAGTAGGACTTGTTTTGCGGATTTCTCATCCACTGAGAAATAGATGAATTGGGCAGTGTGAAAGTGGATCTGGCCCCGTTTCATAAAACTTGTTATCAATAACAAGTTGCAATAACATATACTGTAAGCTAATGAAATTCTTGCATCTGATTGGCAAGAGCCAATTTGTCATTGAAATGTGGCAGTTGTTACTGATAACAAGTTCTATGAAAATGGTTCTGGTCTTCCCCTGGGTTCACTTGCACACCCACTTCCCCTACCTCCCTACTTTGATCAAGCATTCCCTGTCTCACATTTCGATCAAGCCTCAAGCCAGATCAGAGACTCGCCATATTATACGAAAAGCATGAAAAGGCCCAAATCACCCAGACCACCAGCCTATTTGGGCCTTTTCATGCTTTTCTCAAGCCTGATCAGAGACTCGCCATATTATACGAAAAGCATGAAAAGGCCCAAATCACCAAGACCACCAGCCTGTTTCTATCTCCGAAAACCAGTTTCAGTAATATGACAGAAAATTATAAAATACTAGTAATGTCAATGTATTCAGCAGGATGATTTCTCAGTTTTATACCCACCACCGTTCTAGATAGATACATTTTTGTACAGTTATTTTTGTTATATCCATGGTATTGTTTCTATATTTCTACTTTCTAATTTTTGACATTACTTTGTTTTTCTACTTTCTAATTTTTGACATTAATTTGTTTTGTTTTACTTTGTTATATCTTCTTTTTCATTTAATGTAATGTATTATAAAGTTTCATCATATTGTATCTATTCATTGATCTGTTTTTAATTTATCATGTGCGGACGTGCTGAAAAGTAGCTATTTCCAGCTGAGAGCATTTTTTTTTTAAAGATCATATTCATTCAATTTTGTTTGAATAAATAAAATGAAATAAATAAAACATTTTGGAAGTTTTCACCACTTTGAAATGTCTTTATCAATGAATATATCCCCAAAACTCCAACTGTTCAAATAAGAACCAACCCATATCGAGTGTCCATCTCTATACGAACTGCAACACGTTTCATTTTGCAGGCACACTGTAATTTTCATCTCAAATGATTACTACATACATACTGCTTAAATCAAGACAATCGACATCATTAAAAAACAGAACGCATCAAAAATAGAACCCGATACTGACGCAGAAAGTTATGATTTTTAAACCTAGCTTTCATGCCTGGGTGATAAATGAAAAGCAAAGTATTTGTTTGAATGTATATAATGAGATTAGTTTTTCAACAAAGAAGAAAAACCACTAACGGCATATTCAAGTTCTCCTCTGATTTGTTGTTCACCATTGTTGAGAGTATCAGGGTATATTGGTAGTGTGCCGTTGACCTCGGTTAGCAGAATCGTCATGTCGAAACGTCTCGGAACTGTAAAAATAATCAATTATGTTATGTGACTTATTACATTCACTGGTTTAATAAACATGATAAACATAGTTTTTGCACGATAAAAGGCACATTTGCATACTGCTCAAATTTTCGCTGTCAAAGTGGAGGATTCAGCTAATTTTATACCATATTCAAGATAAACATGGACATGACAGATGAGGAAGATTGATCTATAAGGGAAAAAATTGTCATATCACACTAAGGGTGAAGCCCGTGTACCCTCTCTTCCGTAACCTGAAATAAACTTGATATAAAGTGAAATGGCTCTAAATCATTATTCTAAATTTACCACAAGACAAGAACATTCCTGAATCATATCCCTACAACCCTTTTCTCTTCAAACACTTATCACGCATCTGTGCAAAACTCGGCATACAAGGCATTACCAAGATTTTTATACATCATAATAAAAGAGGTCGCCTAATATAATTAAGCTTAGTTCATATTCATCGTGTTTTCATCCTTTTTCTCTTTTTGAATCGGGGGATCTGGGGGAGGTGTGCCCTACTACAAATCCATAGCTGTAACCCCACCAACAACTTTATACACCCAGATATATCTGACATAATTATGTATTGACAATTTTTTCGCTTAATGTGGGCTTCTGTCTCCCCCCCCCCCCCCACCCCCGCCAAGAGAGTCCCCGATTTGCCGATTAGGCCTTATTTTATGTGTATTTCCTAGTGACTTACTTTCACAACCTTCCATTGTTCTTATCCGACCTTGTCCGCAGTTGCACAACCCGTCTTGGCAAACCTCATTTCTTGCACATTGCTCCGATGTTGAACAAACGCTTTTCCCTGAGGCAAAAGATAAAAATGTATTCAGTTCCAGGGCTTTTGTATCTACGGAACCTTATGGGCCCTCATTCGGCTAAAATCTATACCCTACTCTGGATCTAAAGGTGAATTATAACAAAGGAAGCTACACCGAGGTCTAAGTTTTCCTTCTGTTAAACATGACTTTAGACTAGCTGGCTTAATAAGTAAAATACCAACTTTAGTGTTTTAGAATCTATGATGAAGTCTTCAAGAAATTAGCATAAACCAATAGAAGCAAACGCGATACGTGAGGCCTTTCTGTTTAGGTTTGGAAATTGTGTTTTTAATTTGGCACCATCCCGTCATTGTGTTCATAAAATGCAATTTTTATATTCAATTAGCTGAGATGTCATTAGATAACGATAACTAAATAATGATAATCGTCTTAAAAGGTTACTATTCTGATCAAGTAAACTTCGCTATCATGTAAGCGAAATGACTGAATAATACTCTCTCATTAGTGAACGATCAATTTCCAGGGTAACAGACGATGAAATTCATTTCGATTTACTATTATCTCTTGCATCACCATAATTCTTTGAATATTAACCCAAAGTCGTCTAATTGTTAGAATTTCTCTTCCTGAGGACACTGCGATTTATTATTGCCATTGAATGATCCGGAGGGACCATGCACTGTTGGTAACATCATCTTTTTCCAAGGATGTAACCACTGAGCATGGATCGAACACAGTACCTCTCGTATGGGGGTCACCAATATACCAAAATGCCCCCCTCACAATTCGCACAATTTGCCTTCCTTGTCAACCTACTATGAATGCAGTGACGTCCGTCATATTCAGCAGTGCATGTACAGAAATAGCCCGTAACAATGTCTGAGCAAGTCGCTCCATTGCTACAAGGGCTACTGGTACACTCGTCGATGTCTGTGCAGTAAAAGAGAATTAAAGCAGAATTTGTAAATTGATTATTTTTATCAAAAGCATGTGCATGTTTGTAAAGTAACCAGGGGATATGGTAATGCGGATTACTGCTGACCAAAGAATACTATTAGACCTCTCTTGCTTTCGAACCCGGGTACTTGCAGTTATGAGAACACTGCTCTACTATGCAGACATCGCGTCTCCTTGCATAGGGCAATACGTAATTCATACATTCATAAAATTCCAATGAATCTATTCTTGATAGGCCTACAATGTATTCTCTGCTAATGCTGATTTCTAGCTGGACCACTAGCTGAAATACAACTGAATGAAATAAAATCAGAAAGAAATGTTAAAACTCCCACTTCTACGCGCCTGTTTCTCTACTTATAATTCGCTGTGATAATCAACTTGATGTGAAATTTAATAATAATAATAATGATAAAATCAAGATTTAACATGGAGGGGTAGGACTGTGAAATATATTATGCATCAACATTTTATGTGTCACTGAATAAAGAAACAATTTTTTCCCAACATTAGGAGTACAAAGAATTACTGTGATCTTGAAAGGCCCTTAGTTATTTTTTTTAAAATTCATAATCTATCTATAAAGTTCTAAAACGTCTCTCATTACTATCAGTAATGGATAAACTGAAAGCATATCAAATTAAAGCAAATATCCAATCCAGTAAAATCAAATCAAAGAAAACTACATCAATGATTAAACACTAAGTCAAATTACATCATGCGAAAAGTAATTTACTAATTTCTTTGTCATCCACTCACCTTTGTCACATGTTTGCCGTCGGTAATCTTCTGTTTGCAGTGGAATTAAAGGCTAGAAGACAAAATCAAGGAATTGAAAAAATCAACAACGAATATTCTGTCAAATACGCATAATCATTTACGGCATATACGAAATTTACACACAAACACACACACACACCATCACACAGAGAGAGAAAAACAGGCTAGGTAGTCAGTTTTGCCCTTGAATTCAGAGCAAAATTTGAATAATTATGTTGGTTTTCTTTTTATATTGAAAAGTCAACGCAAAATATTTGTGCCTAAATATATTGCAATTGTTCATGGAGACTCTAAATCGAACACACCTTGTTTCTGTAGCATTTATATGCGTATTATACTTTGGTTATAATATCCTTTATAATTAGCACACGTTCATTTTCAGAATCTATTCTCGTAACTTTCAGCACTCTGTGCTTGTTTAGCAAATATGGCCTGTTTGTGCACAAACAAATTTGGACTATTCTGACGTCATTCTATGCCGAAATCCAGTTTTTTTCTTTTACTGTTCCACTTTTTGCTGTATTTTTTTCTTCATTTGGTCTATAGACAATGCTCCTGGAGGTTTTTTTTTTACTACTTTATTTGCCTCCCTATAAGTAGTACTTTATACTTGAAAGTCATTCTGATGACATTCGTGGTTAAGAAGTGGAAAACTGAATTAGACAAACATATCGAAATGTTCAACTTACGTAAATGATAGGGCAATGATCGACGAACATGAATGCCCCGCCGACTTGTGCGAGTACCGTCTCGTTGTAACCAGGCAGAGAATCGAAATACTGTAAGAGAATGAGATAAAGTCCAAAAAATTAGTGACACATATTATTCTTACCGTACATTCCAACCAAATTGATTTGGTGATGCGTGATGAATCGTTTGGATGTGACGATATGACTGAAATTGAATTGTCATTTTTGTGCTACTTCTGTTATTACTACAATAGCTCCGAAGAAACAGAGCTGCTAGAGTTTGGTTTGAATAAACTCTAAATCGCACGTGTCTCATATGCTACAAGGTTCCTGAGTATTTAATGGTGCAACATGTTTAACATGTTTAAAGGTCTTGTCTCCATACGAGAAGAATCAGAATAGGGGCCTGTTTCACAAAACTGTGCGTAAACTTAGGCATGAGTTTAAGTATGACTTGAATAGGGAAAGCCAAATGGGAGTCTCCATCATATTAAATTGCATTAGCTAAAGTTAAAATATATATGTAGTTTAACATTATTATCATTACCAAATGTTTTCAATGCGAAGTATAGTTTTTGCCAATATTTTAAGTGAGATTAGGGGGAGGGGGGGGGAGTCATATTTTGTTAGGTTTGAACAAACTCTAAATCGCACATGTTTCACATGCTATACAAGGTTCCCTAGTATCAAATGGTGCAACATGTCAAAGGTCCTGTCTCTATAACGGGAAGTATCAGAATAGGGGGCCTGTTTCACAAATCTGTGCGTAAACTTACGCATGAGTTTAAGTATGACTTGAATAGGGAAAGCCAAATGGGAGTCTCCATCATATTAAATTGCATTAGCTAAAGTTAAAATATATATGTAGTTTAACATTATTATCATTACCAAATGTTTTCAATGCGAAGTATAGTTTTTGCCAATATTTTAAGTGAGATTAGGGGGGAGGGGGGGGGGGGGAGTCATATTTTGTTAGGTTTGAACAAACTCTAAATCGCACATGTTTCACATGCTATACAAGGTTCCCTAGTATCAAATGGTGCAACATGTCAAAGGTCCTGTCTCTATAACGGGAAGTATCAGAATAGGGGGCCTGTTTTACAAATCTGTGCGTAAACTTACGCATGAGTTTAAGTATGACTTGAATATGGAAAGCCAAATGGGAGTCTCCAACATATAAAACTGCATAAGCTAGAGTTGAAACATCTATGCAGATTACATTATTATCATTAAAAAATGTTTTCAATGTGAAGTATAGTTTTTGCCAACATTTTAAATGGGATTATGGGGGGGAAAAAATCACACTTTGTTGAAACAAGAGGAAAAATTCTTGACATTCCATTTGGCTGTTCATAGTTAAGTCGTTGTTAAAGTCATGCGTAACTCTACGCACAGCTTTGTTAAACACCCCCTAGATGTGGTTACCTGGTACTGCTCAGGCAGTGGTTCTTCGTGTAGAAAGTTAGAGCAGACCGAAGCAGAATTACCGTCCACGCTACAGACAAGCTCGTTCAAATTCTCGCAATACGGACTTAATGACTCTCCTCTTCAAAACAGACGTGTTATATGAGGGAAATCAAGTTGTAAGAATAGACAATAATGAATTGCAAAACATGGGCATATTCATTATACTGATGTATTATCCTGTTTAATCTGTTCATCATAATTAACCCAAAAGACTATTCAATTCAATTTAATCTAATTTAATTCACTTCCATTTCCAACAAAAACAATTCATAACAATTTAAAAATAACACATATAAATCATCGAATATTTTACATGACTTAGATTATAAAAAACAAAGAATATACATAAATATATAACTATTATGTTTGATTTATTTCTAAAGAAAACTTGTGCAAATGGAGGATCCACTAAAAGCAGGGCTTGTAGAATGTGGATCTCTCCAATATTTGCATACATATAGATAAGGCCAAAAAGAGAGAGAAAGAGAGAGAGAGAGAGAGAGAGAGAGAGAGAGAGATAAATCAGTAATGACCAGGTTTCTATATCATTTCAATTTTGTTATAAGAAACAATCATAACAAATTGCAAATGTGTAATTTCAAGACTTTTTACGACTTACGTCAGTCGCAAAAGTGAAAGAGAAACAGTAAAGAATGACATAAGTCATAAACGCAGAATAGATACAAGACAAAATAATATAAACGAGGGAGGTGAAAAGAAGAATAAAACTGGCTGCATATGTGAACACTGGAAACGAGGACAGAGAGAGCGAGCACCATGTGAATGTTGCAAGCCTAGTGGCCATGTTGCGACTTACAGAAGAGGCAAGATTGACGGGACGAGAAGGATAAAAATAGATTAGAGAAAGGGAAAGACAAAGACATGAATAGATTATGCCCAGAAATTAATTTGTTTTGTAAGATTCCAAAAGAAACCATTTCAGTTTCATCTCAAATGAATTTAGTGAGGGGGGAGTGTTGAATATCGTCGTGAAGAGAGTTCCTAAATTTGGGGCATGTGAAAATAAACGTGTTTTAAGGGAGAAGGGTTCTGAACAGAAGTAGATGAAAGTCATCACATTGTCTATGATTTTGTAACTGCTTGTCGGACCTTCTTGGGGGGGGGGGGGGGCTGCACTATCCAAGGAAAAAAAAATAAGAGGCCAGGGTTCCTACTGCTAACAAGCAAGCAATCAAGCAAAAATGAATAAATATATTAATCTAAAAAGGTCCTCAAAAAGAAGAAGAGTATCAATTTCAATTTCTTCTGTATGACCGGAACACAATTTTATCTGTTATTCTTTCCCCCTCGATTTCTCACCTCTGTCGTTGTGTATCCATCCACCATTTACAGCTTTGGTTGACGAATCCACAGCCATGGTCACGACCCCAGGTGTAAGGGTCAGCAAGGTCATAGTTCGCTATATACCATCCAGTATCTTCCAGGAAAGCCATTGAAAGGCGAGAAAATCTTCGCCCTCTAGAGATGACAGGCCCCATCGATTCGGTCTGGCGAATAATGGTGAAAGATTAACAGCGTGATAATTAGGGACTTGAACAAATATGTCCATGAAGTGGGGTATAGGCCTATGTAGTCGAGGCTGCGATATTCACATCACCGAAGGACCACTTGCTTATTATTAGACCAAGAAACTTGACAGCTCGTCAGCCGCGATTCAGTATTATGTGTTATAAAAATGATAAAAGCACCATAGTTATGATTGTGATTGTAACTGTGATTATTACTAGTAGTATTTACTGATACTGGAGTGCAGAGACTGAGATGCACTGTCGAGATAGCTATATACATAGGTTTGTATGAATAAAGGGTGCCAGGTAAAAAATGTCAGAGGAGAAAATGTCAGCGGTAAAAATGTCAAGAGGTAAAAATTTCAGTAGTAAAAATGTCAGAGGTATTTATGTCAGAGGAAGAAATGTCAGGGGTAAAAATGTCAGAGGAAAAAAATGCCAGAGGTAAAAATGTCAGAGGAAAAATGCCAGAGGTAAAAATGTCAAGAGGTAGAAATTTCAGAGGTAAAAATGTCAGATGAAAAAATGTCAAGAGGTAAAAATGCCAGGGGTAAAATGCTAGGGGAAAAAATTTCAGAGGTAGAAACGCCAGAGATTAAAATTTCAGATTTGAATATGACAGAGATAAAAAATGTCATAGGTATATGTTAGATTTAAAAATGTCGAAATAAACATGTACAGGTACGGATACTGATTTAAAGAAATTAAGGGGAGCACGAGATACCTGCCTATTTACTTCCATCGTTCATAGCAGACCAGGTTTCTACATATGTAGAAAAAAATATCTACATGTATGGGGGGAGCATATATGTACAGCAAAAAATGTATGCGGATGAACATTTTAAAAACGATGGTGGGAAAAACTTTGGTCTGCAACATGAATAGCTGACCACATACATTCCACACGAGTCCGCAATTTTGACTCTATGCACATTCCTCTTCGTATAAAGCCCCCTACCCCCCCCCCCCGCTCAACTCCAATCAATTTTTGTTAGCATATGCAAAACATCAAACGTGAATATCCTTTTCTTTCCATTCTGTCATTCCACTAAAATCATAGTAACTCATTTCCCATTAATTTCGCGAAGAAAATAATGGACATCATCCCTCGTTATATTTTTTACGTAGAAAGGCCGATGTCCTTATTCAATTGCCACAATTATGTTTCACAGTGCACGTGAGGCGGCCAAAGCTTTTCTAATTCAATATTCGTAGGGGGCCTACCTGTAACATGTTCACTTCGGTATTTCCAGAGTTGACATTTTTACCACTTATATTTTTACCTCTGACATCTTTACCTCTTATATTTTTCCTCTGACATTTTTACCTCTGACATTTTTTACCTCTGACATTTCTACCTCTGACATTTTTTTACCTCTGACATCTTTATTTCTGACATTTTTACACCGAACCGAATAAACGGTGTCGTGATTCCGAGGATTCGTAATACATTAGGATTTCACAGAAAAGAAACATGCGAAACATACATAGAGTTGTAAGAACTACAGGAGTAGGGGGAAATACAGATGATGAAATAAAATGATGTGGGATTAACAAAGGAGTGTGGGAAAATACGGATGTAGGAATGCAGGAGTTTGGGAAGATACAGGGAAGACAGAACATATGAATGCGGGAACATAGGAGTGTTAAGAGCGGTATGGCGGTATATCATAATGCAAGAACTCCAGGAGTAGGGTCGCATATTATGGCGGAATATAGGGATGTGGGAACATAAGAGTGTGGAAAGATAGGTATGAGATGATATGGGGATGTGGGATCACAGGAATAGGAAAGATAGCGAAAACGGAATATGTGGATGTGGGAAGATAGGTCAAACGGAATACAGGGATGCGCGAGCATAGGAGTGTGGGAAAAGAGATCTAGGAATATAGGGATGTGGTAAAATAGAAGTGTGGGAAGATAGGGATGACAGAATATAGGGATTGGATAACGTTGGAAGGTGGCAAGATCTGACAGGTATGACAGGATATGGGGATGTGGGATCATAGGGGTCGGTTTGGAAAATAGGGATGACGGAATGTAGGTATTTGGGAACATATGAGTGTGAGAAGATAGTGATCAAGGAATATATAGGATTATGAGGATGGAAGATAAGTATGGCAGAATATAGGGATGTGTTACTATAGGAGTGTGGAAAGATAGGGATGACGGAATATAGAGATGTGGGAACAACTGAATTTGGGAATTTCAGAGATGTCGGAATACATGGAGTGTCCGAATGTAGGGGTATCGGAACGTGGGGTTGTCAGAGCTTAGAGATAAGATGGAACTTTAATGCCGGTGTAATAAACAATTTGTTCCGGGCAGGCGATTGGATCCTTTTTTAACCAATCGCCTGAATTTTCACCCGCCGATTGGATCCGCCTCGGTCCAGTCGATGGGATAGTCATAGTCATTTCAACCTGCTCACAGTCTCTGCAAAGTAAATGCTTACTTTGCATACCTAACAGTTAATTAACCCGTCTACGCGTCTTGTAGGCCCCTACATTGAATTTGTAGCCAATCAAAATGAGTTTTCCTCATGTTAAGGGGCCGTTAATCGTATGCATAGTGGATGTACTGTAGAGCCAGCTGTGTGTACGATAATTTTCTCCAAAACACGATAATTTGGACTCTCTAGTACGATAATACAGCATTTTGAACCTGGCAACGCTGCTTCGGGGAACGAATCGACTAGTCGTTTCGTTCTTCCGGAACCCGGAACAAATCGTCTATGACACCGGAACCGGAATCGGGGTTTCTCGGCACATACGGATGTTATATGAAATACCACAACAAACCTATACCATTGACAATGAATTAATCACCATCATTATCATCATCACCATCACCATTTTGAAATCAATTACACTGGAAAAAAGGTATATTTGAAGTGCAAAGGAAAGATAAGACTATAATTTTCCTACAGTATATATTCTGCTTTCAAAATGACTGAGAGCGCTTCCACCTCCGATCCTTCCATAATCGTCCTCCAGTTCAACTCCTTCAAGTGCGTCACATCCGAAGTAATCACGGGCTTCTCTCTGCAAAGATTTAGAGATAAGATAAAATACACTGTCTTATTATTTGCGAAGGTCTTTGACTTCCATACAAAAGGTCGTGGTGTAGCAAATTATGGTAATATGCAGGAATAGACAGAGTGATATGTGACGCTTAATACATCAGTGGACTAACTCTACGTGTTTTCTAACCTGGACGAAAGTTAGCAAACCATCTTGAATACCGGTCTACATCTCTCGCTACTTACCACGAGGTTAGGTGTAACCATTATTGTAACGTTCCGTTCAATCTGACCCCCACGAACATCCCAGTCTAGGGTCTTAGTCTGAGCTACACGGTCACTCCATTTAAAAAGTCCCAATCTGTTTGAGAGAAAGAAGAAAATTAAGTTCATAAAAAGCAAGGATGAATATGGACGTGATGGAAGTAGAAGACTTCATGGTACACCATGTATTCTTTCTTGGAAAGAGTGTGATCCTACTCATTCTCGACATTTCGGTAGGCATGTTCTTACATCTTCAGGAGAATGACTGGTGGTAGGAATAGGCAGGCTATATTCTCAAGAAGGCTGGGATCCAAATGGACAGTACAAGAGGGATCCACACTTATTTCTAAGAAAGAACATGATGTGCAGTGAAGCCTTCTACTTCCATTTATACGTCTACCACCATCAAAATCTTCCAAGGAAGCTGGCATGAAATAACAGGGTAGAAAAATCTCTTCGGATAGTCAAAGGCGCAGCCAAGGGGCCCGATGAGGAAGGGTAGAGCTTCCAATCTGTTTAACACTTAGAAATGATCATCCTAGGAACTTCGGGGTCAAGAGTCAAGACCAAATCCTACAAAAAGGCAAATTTTTCGTAGGTGTTTGTGTTCGTGTGGGTGTGCTCTTGTATCACTTTTTAAGCGAGGACAGTGAACAACAAAAAAGTTCCTGAGAACAATGCTCCTTGGATGTCAAACAATAGTCTTCGAATGTCTAACAATAGATTTGAGCCTTATTCTGTCAGCCTTGCGAGGGGGGGGGGGGGGGGGATTATATTATCTCTACATGAATTTTGATTCCAATTCCATCTTCTCTGATTCTCCTTCTGTTAATTCTCTTTACGGGAGAGTGGACATACCCTGGAGGTACAGCACCCTCTCTACATTTATATAAATTTACGTACGTGAACGTGTATCATGATAAAAGGCGAAATAGACTCGACTACAAGGGCTTTTTTATTTCTTAAGACAAGCTGTCGGCCCTCTAGGTCTTCTACAGGTTTGATGGTAGCTACAGAATAGATTTAGCGAACGAACCATTCTGACTTACAATATGGATACTTTTCATAGCTCTTTATTTCCTCTACTCAAGGTGCATCCTCAAGGCGCTCCAATATGGAGAATGAAAAAACTATATTAATGCCTTACGATGAGACACTGGTTTCGTGCCGAGGTTCGAACCAACGAACTTCGAAGATTCAGTCGAGTGTTAATAAAACAAATCCACACTTGATTACTACACCATACGACCAAGAGGGAAATTGGTGCCCAAGGATGCAAGTTCAAGTCGGGGGAGCAAAAATTATCGCTCTACACACCCGCGCGACTATGAAATAGTAGTTTTTAATGGTTAAAGCGCCTATAACGATCGAGCCTGAAGCTTTCAGGGTGTCAAGAACATATAGGCACCGTTGAGTCTACCCGCTTTCTCATCCTTAACCTGGGTGCCGTTGCATAAAACTTGCTATTATAGTAACTTTGCCATCAATGGTAAACGAGACAAGAGAATAGGAACGTGGCTGAAAGGCCAAAATTCATATTTTAGCTATAAAAATGTAACATTTGTGTGAAATACTGCTTACATACTTGCAAAATGGTATTGAGTCTAATATTTGTAGACAATGATGGATGACTTTTCAGTTTTAGTGAAAAAATGAAAATTTTATGAAATTTTTGTATGTATCATTATGGAGAATTGGGGAGTGTATGACATTATCAACTCATTCGTTGAATATTCATACCGGTTGTTCAAGAACTATTCTCAGAAAAAAATTGTGAAACTTTTTGAAAATTCATAGCTTCCTTATTTTGCATCCGATTTCCCTCAAATTTTCACTATTTGTTTGGAATAATTAAATTCTTTTTATTGAAATGAATTTCATCTTGCTGTCGACTTGCCCTTTAACTTTTTCCTCAGACCATTTTTTTTTATGTTGCTAAGTCGTCCATTTTACCTTTCATCGACTTCAGCGGGAAAACCATCATCACCGAGTGGAGTCAGAGGATCTCCATTTTCATCCCGGAAAAAAGCAAATAAACCGGCACTGATTCCCTGCAAGAATGATTAATATCATGGAGTATTATACAGTTGAGCCCATTTGTTTACATACAGCTGGTCAATCTCACAGAAAATGTTCACTTTCCCAGGCTACTAATAGGAAAATTTTATCTGGCATTGGCCTGTGCACAACGGTCATGCGGGATTTCTCTGGTCAAGAAGAATTTATCAACAGAATTATAGTACATGTAATTTTCACAAAATGAAAAGGCTGACATTTTAAACTTTTTTAAGGCCCCAAAGTTTCCCCTCTCAAAAAAAAAAAAAAAATCTTCATGGCCATGAGGATGTATTTATCTGAGGTAGCTGCGTAGCTTTCATACTTACTAAGGCATGGTAGATTTCATGTTGTAGGGTAACTCGTAAATCTTCCGGTTCAAGCCTTTCTGTCGCATATGCACAAATATTGGTGAAGCCGATAATAGGCCTTGAAATTGAAAAACGATCAACAAAACCATGAGAAACATAAAATCAAACATTACAGATGTAAAGTTGATCAGGATGATGTTCTAGTCTGTATGTTTGGGTTCCATACCTGCATTTTTCCATGAACAAAATTTGAGATTCATAGTTATTTCAACAAAGAGATATTGTGAATTCAAACAAAGTATAAATGAACAAAAAATAAAGTCATGAGCGAGCAGATACTTAACTATAGCGTTTGGAAATCATATAGTTCCGAACCCAGCTTTGAATTACATTTCGCAACAAATGTTCTTTATACCTTTTACCGTTTCCCTGTAGACATGGTAGAATGCCATCTAAAGTTGGTTTTTGTGTGTGTATGTGTATTTTGTTGCAATGTTTGAATTAATAAATCCTAGCTGTGCATAAATTTCAAATGGAATGGGGAAAATGTATTTATTTATTCATATATCTATTTATTGAATTATTCATTTATTCATTTAATCATTCATTCATTCATTTATTTATTGATTTATTTTCTCTATAAACAGGGAAGCCCAATCAGTGGTTTAACCCTATTATGCTTGTAACATAAACATAAATTTGAGTATTTCAAGTGAGATGTCCATTCTCCCAAACACCTAGTTATTTATCCAAACCTTTTGTTGGCCATTCACCTCTTTCAAATCTTGGGCACAGGAAAATGCTATCGTTCAACTTTCCATAATCTTATTAATCAGTTAATTAACACTAGACATGATAGGCTACAGGATAGGTATCTTCTACTAAATCTACATTGACTGATTGTAACGATGCTGAAAGGATTAAATTTGGGTTTCAACTATCATGACTATAATAGTGACTAGTACTTTAACTTCAAGGCTCAAGTACATTATCGCTTTGGAAGAAATAACAGGGAAGGCTCAGTGTTACTTAAACTTCAAAGCAAGGTTTTATTGAGTTAATTGTTTGTCTCTAATGCATGACTGATACTGAAGAATGAATACACATGCCAAAACTATCTAATAGTCTATACAGGCAATCCACGGGCTTTTTAAAGATTCAGTATAACATAAATGATTGTTCTTTGACTCAATGATTTTTTTTTTATAGCAGTTTGAAGAAAATTACCATGTGTGCACTCCCTTTCATAGAATAAAGAAGAAGAAAGAGTTTATTGTGATGATCGAATATTTGTAGGTCATTGATATTCATGATAGAACTGGTTACGTCATTTTGGGTCTGTTAAGAAGTCAAGGCGTGGTCCACTCATAGGCATGAATGCGAAAAGACTCTTTAAGTGGATTTGGAGAAAGACATGTAAACGAATTAACAATTTATGTTAGGTGAAGGCTATTATTCACATTTCAAAGCAAGGTTTGATCTAGATGTTTTGTTCTGTTTCTATTGCAATACGATTGATTTTGAAAGGATGAATACACATGCCCAAACTCTTTTTAAAATAACCTACGAGTAACCTAATTTGCATTTTGAAAAAGCATTACATGAATAATTGGTACATCGATTCTATGGAATGTTGAGTAGCTTGAAGAAAAATGCCAAGTTTGGAATCGTTTTAAATGTATACAAAGTGTGCACTCCTTTTGTTAGTATAAAGAAGAAACAAGATTTCATTGTGAGGCTCGAATATTTGTAAGTCATTGATATTCATGAATAGAACTTGTTACGTCAGGCAGTGTTTCTTATGAATGTTTTGGGTCTATTAAATTCAAGGCGTGGTCCACTCATAGGCATGAATGCGAAAAGACTCTTTAAGTGGATTTGGAGAAAGACATGTAAATGAACTAACAATTTATGTTAGGTGAAGGCTATTATTCACATTTCAAAGCAAGGTTTGATCTAGATGTTTTGTTCTGTTTCTATTGCAATACGATTGATTTTGAAAGGATGAATACACATGCCCAAACTCTTTTTAAAATAACATACGGGTAACCTAATTTGCATTTTGAAAAAGCATGACATGAATAATTGGTACATCGATTCTATGGAATGTTGAGTAGCTTGAAGAAAAATGCCAGGTTTGGAATCGTTTTAAATGTATACAAAGTGTGCACTCCTTTTGTTAGTATAAAGAAGAAACAAGATTTCATTGTGATGCTCGAATATTTGTAAGTCATTGATATTCATGAATAGAACTGATTACCTGAAGGTCTTTAAAATCTAGGGCGTGATGCACATGGGCGGAATAAGGGGAAGGCTCTTTTGATATGTAAAATTTAGTGAACCCTTCATTTGAGTTATGTGAGGGCTCAGTGTTATTTAAGCCTCAAAGTAAGGTTTGAGTGAGTTTTTGTCATGCAACATGATTGATATTGAATAGGATGAAGGCGGTATTACATTGTTAATAGTAAAGTAAATTATTTGTTTCCCTGGGAAAAGATTAATTTTATAGCATTTTGATATTCTTTTCTTATAGGTGTAAATAGTATTCTGTGGGTGAGAGGAGCGGGGTAGGGGCTCCATGCCTAATACCTTTGGTGATGCTTGGTATAGCTCACAGGGGACGGGCGCTCGGTGCGTCGGCCATGTCGACAGGGGGGTTTTTCAGTTCGGGGGGAGGGGACCCGCTTATCTCTATGCTCGTGGCTCTGGTCTTTTTTTTTTTAGAATAAGCTTGATGAATGACATGTTTGATTTTTGTAAACTATTTAGCGAAAGGTATTTTGAAAATTATGCTTCTGCCTCGTCATCCCCACCATCTTTTGTAATGGAAAGGATTTGTTTCCCCTTAGTAACCCGTTATCTATGATGGATTTAAATGGTACATCTGTTAAATGTAATTTTTTATCTTTAAATGTGAAAGGACTTAGAGATAAATTGAAAAGGGAGAGAATATTTACTTGGTTGAAATATAAATAAGCAGATGTTGTTTTGTTACAAGAGACTTTTAGTACAAGGGAAATGGAAGATGAATTTAGGTTATTGTGGGATGGGAATTTATACTTTAGTCATGGAACAAATCATAGTAGGGGGGTCACTGTCTTAATTGATTCTAATTTGGAGATTCAAGTTTTAGATATAAACACGGATGAGGAAGGGAGATATATCATTATAGAATGTATTTTACAAGGAATAAAGCTTGTGATAACTAATGTATATTTTCCGGTCCAAGGGAAAAACGTGGAACAAAATACAGTCTTACAAAAGTTAAATGAAGTTCTGAAGGAAAAACATGATCAAGGTACCCCACTTATTATTGGAGGAGATTCTAATATGATAAGGAATATTGATTTGGACTACATGGGAAATAATAAAAGACAGTTTCAGTCTTCATTTCATAAGAATTTCGATAATTTTCTGTGTAATTTAAATTTGATAGACATTTGGAGGGAAATGAATGGTAATTAGGAAACAATTTACTTTCAGGCAAACTAATCCTTTTATGCAAAGCCGGCTTGATTATTGGTTCATTAGCGAAAAGTTAAAGCAAATAGTCTTGAAATGCAACATAATCCCGTCTATCGCGCCAGACCACTCGGCAGTTAGCTTTCAAATTTATGATAAGCCTACTATATTCTCAAAATTTAAAGGTAATTATTGGAAATTCAATAATAGTTTATGTACAGATAATGAATATATAAAACAAATGAAAGAAGAGATTATTAATTTGAAACAAACATATCAGACAGAAATAAGAGATAGGAGAGTATTTTGGGACTTTTTGAAGATGAGGATAAGTAATTTTTTAAGAAAATTCTCAAAGGATAAAGCTAAAAGACGCAGAAAACGAATTCATGACCTAGAAAAAGATATAAATCGCATTCAAAATGAATTAACAGATAATAATAAGGAAAAAAAATTGATCTATTAGAGAGTAAAAAGACAGAGTTGAAGGCATGTTATGATTATATAAGGGAGGGACTCAAAATCAGATCAAGAGCTACTTTTTATGAAAGTGGAGAAAGAGATACCAGATATTTTACGCAGTTAATGGAGTCTAATAAAAGACAGACGATTATACGGAAATTGATGATAGAAGGCAACATAAGTTTTGATTCAAATGTAATAAAAGATGAAATCAAACATTTTTATAGTGAATTGTATGCAAAAAAAGAGAATAGAGATTGTGATGATGTTTTTTTATTTCATGAGATACCAAAATTATCACTAGAATCGGTGGACATATGTGAAGGGAAAGTTACTGAGGGGGAATGTTTAGCTGCTTTAAAAGAGGTGAAATTAAATAAATCACCTGGGAATGATGGGTTAAGTGTAGAATTTTATACATTGTTTTGGCCAGTGATTGGAGATGTTTTAGTTGGAGCTTTAAATGAGGCTTTTATTAGAGAAGAACTCTCACCCTCACAGAGACAGGCAGTTATAACTTTAATTCATAAAGAGGGAAAAGATCCCTTACAAATTAAAAATTACCGGCCTATCTCATTATTAAATGTGGATTACACAATTTTGGCAAAAGTGCTCTCAACAAGAATTAAGGACGTTTGACATTAAATAATCAAGGTAGATCAAGTGGGATATTTAAAGGGAAGAAATATAAGGGAAGCCATTAGACGTATAGACGATATGATTTATCACACAACAAAACATGATATAACGGGATATTTATTGGCTATTGATTTTGAGAAGGCTTTCGACTCAGTGTCACATTGTTTCTTGCAAAGAGTATTAGGGTCCTTTGGTTTTGGACCATCTTTTTGTAAATGGGTTAAGACTTTATATGAAAAAGCTGAAAGTTGTGTTTTTAATGGTAATATTTCAACAGGATACTTTAATATTGAGAAAGGTGTAAGGCAAGGAGATCCTTTATCTCCTTATCTTTTAATTTTATGTATTGAAATATTATCTAACAAAATTAGGCTTGATCCGGAAATTCATGGAATTAGATTTGAAAATACAGAAGTTAAACAAGTATTATATGCAGATGACATGACGATTTTTGTTAGAGATGTTGAATCGATTAGGAAGTTGGATAAGCTCTTTGAGCTTTTTGCGGAAACATCAGGATTGAAAATGAATAAAGACAAAACGTTTATAATGTTACTAGGACCCCATAAAAATACGGATTTAATATTACCTTTCGGGAAAATAGCGCAGATGATTAAGATATTGGGTATATACTTTTCATTAGATAGGGAAAGTCAAGAAAGAATCAATTATAAAGAAATACTGAGTAAAATAAAGAAAATTTTAACGTGGTGGAAACAGAGAGATTTGACTTTAATGAGAAAAATTCAGCTAATCAAAACCTTTGTATTATCTAAATTGGTATACGTTTCCTCACTCACTTTCGTACCGCCGTGGGTAGTTGAGGATATGAACACATTAATGTTTGATTTTTTTATGGAGGGGTAAAGATGAAATTAAGAGAGATATTGTTTATTTAGATTATAAAAAGAGAAGGTCTCAAAATGATAGATTTCCAATTATTCATTAAGGTACAAAGAATTATGTGGATTAAAAGACTCATATTGGGGGAACCAAATATGAGATGGAAACAATATTTCAGATATTTGACCCGGAAAGTAGGAGGATTGTTAATATTCTATAGTAATATCACAATAGATTTAATGAAAATTCCATTGCCGGATTATTATATAGATATGATGGAGATTTGGTTCAGTAAAAAAAATTTCTTGCTTAAAACAGAAGAATGTAGAAGAAATGAGTTGATTTTTAACAATAAGTTTATCCGTTTAGATGGGGAAACATATTTTGACGAAAAACTGTTTCGTAAGAATGTTTATAAACTCCATCATATTGTAGATGAAAAAGGGAAATTGAAATCTTTTCAAAATCTTGAAAAAATGGGTTTAGATCGATTGGACATTAATAAAGTAATACAAATTTTTGGATGTATTCCGTATGCTTGGAAAAATTCTCTGAAAATAAGTGATTATGCGAATAAAGATAGCCATGATAATGAGTTAAGTTTGGAATTTCAATTCAAAGGCAGAATTCTATCCTTGCAAGATATTACATCAAAACGAATATTTGATATTTTACTAAACACGAGAGCAGAAAAATCACAGGCGATGCAAAAGTTAGAGCAAATGTATCATATTTCTGAAAAAAATGCCGCAATAATATTTTTGAGACCAAGAAAATCCACTTTAAATAGTAGGCTGAAAGAATTTCAATTTAAAATGTTATATGATCTTGTCTACACAAAAAAATATTTGTTTGTATTTAAAAATGCAACAGATAATTTATGTTCTTTTTGTCACAAAGAGGAGGAAACCTATGATCATTTATTCTTTTTATGTGAAAAAATAAAAATGTTATGGATTGATTGTGGTAACTTATTCCAGCTTCGTGGTATTAGAAATATAGACTGGAAAGGGTCCATGTTGGAATAGAAGGGTCAAATATCGGAGAAGAACAGTTGTTAAATCATGTAATAATTTTGATAAAGTATATGATATTTAGCAACAGTAGAACCAAAAGAAAACCTCCCTCCCCTAATGAGATCAAGAAAAGAATAGAAGAAGAAAAACAAGAAGAAAGAAAATTAGCTGAACAGAGAGGAATATCAATAAGCCATTTTAGAAAATGGGATACGTTCATTTCCTTGGGATGCTGAGGCAGAAATAAGTTTGAATTAAGTTTCATGTATATCTATTTTTTTTTACCTTTGAAATTGATCAGAGCCTAACCGGGCACACACAGAAGAGCGGAGGAAGGGGGATGGGGGGGGGGGGGGGGGGAGGGGGGAGGGGGGGAGGGGGGGGGAGGGGGGGGGGGGAGGGGGGAGGGGGGGGAGAGGGAGAGATCGTGTTTTTTTTTCTTTAAATCGGTCACATGGGATCTAAGGGGGGGAGAGCCCCAGGGTTGGGAAGGAAGAGGGAAGGTTTAATTTTTTTTCTATTTAAAAAAAAAAATTGAACATGTAAGACTTTTTTTTCTTCAGCGTCTCATTCTTTCTGTATTATATAGACCTACATTGCATGTAATTATCAGGTGTAAAAGCATGATTTGTTCTGTTATTGAATTTAGTTTATTCGAATCAATCCATTGTATACGTTATTGAATTTATTGAATTATGTGACTTTATACTTTTGATATTACATGTATGTGCTTAATATTATGTGCTTTTTATTTGTTCATTGAATGGAAAAAATATTTCTTTAAAACAAAAAAAAAAACACGCATAATAGCGATATTTTTTGTTCGCGCTGTTGACTGATTGATGAAAATTTACTGGACAAGCCTTACCACAAATCTTGATTGACAGATAAATGAACAAGAAATGATAAACAAATAAACAAACAAACAAAAAGAAATTCGACAGACGTATCCCATGCACCCCGTGGTCAGTGTGCGTGTGTGTGTGTGTGAGAGTTTTAAAAATCTCGTTTCTATAATAAATTAAGAAATAAGTAAGCCACAATCTGATCACTGTATAAAAGGTTTGCTTTTAATTCTAGCTTGAGATTTTTGAGAAAGGGCATAACATTAAAATATTTCAAAATAACAAATGAGTTTTCGTACTTTTTCAAGATTGCTGCAATATCTATATTTACAATTAGACGACTTAGATAGAACTGGAGTGAGAGTGAGTGAGTGAGTGAATGAGAGAGAGAGAGGGAGAGGGGAAGGGGGAGGGAGGGAGAAAAAGAAGGGATTGATACAAGCATACAGGGAGCGAACAGACTATAGGGTTAAGGAAAGAGAGAGACTGGGAGAGGAAAGGGAGAGAAAACTCAGACACAGAGAGGGAGAGAGAAATATATAGGGGCCTATATGGAGAGAAAGAAAGAGAGAGAAAGAGAGAGGGAGAGAGAGGGATGGGAGGGAGGGAGAGAGCGATCACAACTCAAATCACTTGTCCCACCTGCTAAAAGTCAGGTCAATATAGCAGGCACCGGCAAATGCGACAACGCCCTCGGGACAGACGTCGGGCAGGTAGGTGACATAGAGAATGAAATGCACTTGGCTAACGCCTCGCTCGGTGGGTCCACCCGGCTCGGGCTCACAGTCATACTCGGTCCCGTTCTCGTACCGCTTACATGTCATGCATGGCTGAAGAAGAAGAAGGAAAAAAAAAAAGTTTTTTACAAGATAAATGAAATATATAGGGATTAGAAGGCACGTCAGTACTGAATTAGTTTGCAAGTCGCGGCAGTCGCCGTCGTCAACAAAGGAACTCTTGAACTGACTCTCGAGATTTCAACACGACAGACATCATTAAACATTCTTCATTAGAATTAAGATAATACAGGGACGGCGTAGAGGTTGCAGGGGCGGTCGCCCTCCTATGAATTTGCAATGATTATCTCTAGCATTTTCATTTATAGGGAATAGGGATCATGGTAATTTGTTATGGAAAGTCGGTTGTCTCATAGTTAAAGATTAAAGGAAATTCATTGTCCTATCAAGTGATAACTCAACCCTTTCGTGCTATTACGATATCAACCTAATTCATGTCACTCTATATGAAGTATTTTACAGTGGCAATGCCCTTTTCTGCCTAAGTTGATACCATTTACCTCGGCAAAATATGATTTACTTGTGCATATTTTCATATAAATGCTACAAGAACTAAGCGTTTCTTCAGCCCTTTACCATATTCAAAATTGATTTCCTTTCACTCAGCTGAAAAAGCATTCTCATAAAAACAAACCGAAACTTTCAACTCAAATAATTTCAAATCAGATTTATGGCAAATTAAACATGTTAAACAGATAAACGAAAATTTGAATGAAATCGAACTCGGAATAAGAAAGTTATTCCTGTATGATTTTTTCTGTTTGACCCTACCACGATAAACTATTGCTGATATATTGTTATTTGTGGACAACTCTCAATTATGTTTAGAAACAGAAATGCAAATATTTATTGTTGTCTTGAAGAACATTTGTTTTGACTGTCCTTATCCCAAATAAGCTTATGCTTATGTAAGAAAATGTACAAATCTTAAGCAAAATTAAAATGTTTAATTATGTGTGTATCACACATATTGGGAGTTGTCCACAAGATGATGACAATATAGTGTCAAAAATGTCACACAGAAAATTTCCTATAACCACAACTTTTTTATCCCGTGTTTGATTTCGTTCAAATTTTCGTCGATCTGTTTTTATTTCGTCTTAACTTTGATTGAAAAACTGCTTGACCTGAGGGTTTTTGTTTCCTTCTTAAGGTCCTAATGGCGTAACTAATCATCAGCTCTCTCGTAACCGAAAGGACGAGGGTTCGAAGCCAAATAAATGAACAACATGGTACTTAGAGCCGAAGAGACCCCAGTTGCTTACATGTGAACTCGAGGTCAGGCAAATTAATCAATTCAATCAATCATTCTATAAATAATTAATCCATCAATCATTCATTCATTTATCAAATCAGTCAGTCAGTCATTCAATAAATCAGTCAATTCATCACTGTATTAATAATCAATCAATCAATTCATCATTCATTCATTCATACAATCAATCAATCAGTGAATCCATCAATCATTCAATGACCTACTTCTAAATGATGTTCAGGCAACTCAGCTGTACCGCAAGTTGGAACGCCACAAGTGCAATTATGCACTGTTCCATTAGACACGAATGAACCAGTTCCACAGGGCCTATCGATTGAAAAAAAAGTAGTAGAGTATTTGAAGACTCACATGTTCATACAAAATTCAGCTGCAAGGTTCTTAGTTCGCAAAAAGAAATTTGAACATGTGACACCGATCCTACGTAGTCTCCACTGGCTTCCGATAAAGGCTCGCATTTTGTTTAAAGTCCTCACTCTTGTTTTTAAGTGCGTTAATGGGAATGCCCCTGCTTACCTCAGTGATCTAATTCAGAAATATCAACCCAGTCGAAATCTTCGTTCACAATCAAAGGATCTTCTCTCTGAAATACGAGTAAAGTCCAAGACTGTTGGTGATAGAGCTTTTGGGAACATGGCACCAAAATTGTGGAACAACCTACCTCATAATATAAGATCAATAACTGATTTCAACAGATTCAAATCTATGTTAAAAACGTACCTTTTTAAGAATCACATGTATTAGCCCTATACAAAACAATAATTCTTCTATACGCATAGAGACTATTTATATGGTATTATGCGTCTCTAAGAACTGCTTATTATTATTATTATTATTATTATCATTATTATTATTATTATTATTATTATTATTATTATCATTATTATTATTATTATTATTATCATTATTATTATTATTGTTATTATGTTCAAAAAGAATTTAAGTGCATACCCACGTCCATAAAATTTGACCCTCTTATGAGATATTATGTAATTTCTTTACTCCATATAGTATTCAATGTTTGATTGGGGCCAATCTATTTTTTCGTTTCGTTTCGTTTCGTTCCATTTATTTCATTACTATAAAAAGAAAACATGTACAAAGGTATATATAACAAACATTATACATCTAACATAACAAAGAAATGAAAGAAAGAGAACTTAAGAAAGGCCTATTAAGGCTTTTGGCGTACATGTTCCCTTAAATAAATATACATTACAATTTTTGATTAACTTCTTTTGGTCCTACTACATTGCATGTTTTGTTGTTTACTTTCATGCTCTTTTGTTTGTTTTTGTTTGTTTCAAATATGTATGTTATATTTTGTTTTTATGGAAATGTGGAACTAATAAACTTTGAACTTCGAACTTTGAAAAAAAAGTATTAATGGCAAAGTGAAAAGAAATACTGTGGAGAATGTATCAAGGGGGAAAACAGATCCGCAAAACTCCCTGACTTACGCAGGGCTGACTTTCTTTGTACGTTCATCTCTTATATCTTAATCTGGGATGCATTTACATTAAATGTGTAGTTTAACGATCATATATCAGTCTATAACAGGGGCGTAGATAGTGTGTGTGGGGGGGGGGTGAATAGGGGATGCATCCTCCACTCTTTGAAGTGGATGTTTACGTGTGTATTATATAAATATATGGGGGAATCACCCCCCCCCCCCCCACTGGTAAGAGGACCTGTCTACGCTAATAGTCTTTAATTTGAAGTTGAGCGTTGACTATCCCCCCCCCCCCCCCTCCACGGACCATGCCGACGTTTCCTATGTGGTGGATACCTACCTAGACAAGATCAAATCCTTAGGTTCTTCCTTCACTTGTAGCAAACGAGATATCAAGTCGACCGTCTCCTGGGTGGCGTTCTAGATTTTGAGAAAAAAAATCTTCTTTGGATATCGTGTTTACAGTATCAGGAGTCACAATATTAAGGACATAAAGTGTGAATATACAGTAATTCCATCTATTTAACACCAACACTGTCACTTGACGCATTACGAAATCCAAACATTTACCTTCTATGGCGATCTTCAGTTTGGCATTATTTCTTCATAATGGCAGGTTTAGAAGGAAAACTCTCAATATGTTTTGTACACATATTTTCTCCATTATCTCTGAAGGCAACTTGTCTCCATCTTAGCTTGTATTTGACACAACATATGTTGCATCTGTAGATATTATATAGAAAACAAGAAATTTTGTCTACAAAGTATGTTCAGAGTTGTCCTTAACCTGCCATTTTGAAGCAACATTGCCGATTCGAGGATCGCCATAGAGAGTATATTGAGATTTTTCAAACTTTCACAACTTTCTCATTTCGTAACCGTTTTTGATGGAACTTTGTTTTAAAGGCAATGGCTAACTTTGTGAGTAGCTGATTTAAAAAATTCTCAAACAAAGATGAAACATGTGTATGAGTACTTGTATTTGTACTAAAAAACCCTGAAACCAGCCATAATTTGGAATGAAAAAGTGTAAGTTAGACGCAAACGGCGATTTTATTATCCTTCATCTCACGACACAATCACTAAGAGGACCACTTTGCTTGAATTTGAAAATGCCGTTATGTGCCTCCCGCCGCGTGATACGCCAATACACACAGTACGGTAAGGTGAGTCATACGCGCATGCGCACTCCTTATGTCTATTCTGTGCAACCGACCCTCGTATGTTTTTCAAACATTGGTTCACATTTTTTATATTTAAAAATACTTCCTGTGGATATTATACTTTGAAACTTTCAGACTGGTATTTTTACACTATAACCCTTATGTTTATCCCATTTTCAAGTAACAAAACAAGATTTTTTTAAAATCATAACAATGTTAACCAATGTCTTTAATTGTTTCTCTCTATCCTCTCTACACTGAAATTCATTTTCGCCCAGGGTTTCATTCTCCTTTAACACTCATCATATATGGGCACCTCTCCACTTACCATTATCAGATCTCTGTACGTTGAATTTGTAACCGACTCGGTGTACCAAACTTCAAACTGCATCTGTTGGAACGAGCTGCGTTCAGACCTGCTGCTCGAGGACTGGCTCTTGTGCATCTCTGGATCGTACTTTGCAAGATAACAAAGCAAATGGCAAAACCAAACAAAAAATGGTAAAAGTTCAAACTCTTGTAGATGAAGAAGTATTCTTAGATTCTGTTCTATTCTAGTCACAGAAACATTTAATTCTTCCTTTATTCAAATTTTGTAATGTATTCAGAGAACCAAAAACTTAATTCAAGTACTAGCTGAGAATCAGAGGCCGTGGAGCAAAGAGTAATGGGGTGGGATCGCTGCACCCCGGCCCACACTTTTCTTGTCGGTATGAACACTTCTGATATTGGGGTATTGAAATAAAAGTTATGAATACTTATTCGCATGCGCAGCTTTCCCTTTCAGGAACGCTGGGGGGGGGGGGGGGGGGGGGGGTGTTGGCTGCTCAGAAGGCTAGAAGGAGTTGGATAAGTAAGACATAATTATAAGGCATGTACTCTCTCTAAAAAAAAGAGTGAATGCGTTCACTCTGTTAGTGGTGAATTTCAGAAGAGAGTGCATTAAGAGTGAATTAAGAGTAAATTAAGAGTAAAAATTGTGAAATTCACTCTTAATTCACTCTTTGAGGGGTGACCTCAGTGATCACTAAAGGATTGTGAGTGATCCCTGAGGTCACCCCTAAAAGAGTGAATAAAGAGTGAATAGGCCTATCACAATTTTTACTCTTAATTCACTCTTAATTCACTCTAAATGCACTCCCTTCTGAAATTCACCCCTCCTAACAGAGTGAACGCGTTCACTCTATTTTCTTCTTTTTTTTTTTTTTTTTTTTAGAGAGAGTAGCAAGAACAGACGAAGATAGGGAAAGAATGGGGAAAAGAGTCTTGGAGTGGAGAGTAAGGAAGAGTAGCGCAACACAGAAAATTTCCATCTGGCTCATTTGCACCTCGGTCCGTGTAGGTATGGGTGACTGTACGGAGGAATGTGCTACATGGCTACGTAGCTAAGTACATGTAGTTGCCATCGAACTAGCAAATTATGATGGTTTAAAGCTCCAATTTTTTTAAGAATAGCAAAGATGAGAAGTTAATCAGGATGATAGGCCTTCATGGAAAACGAAGGCAGGGGCCTCAAGCGTTTTAAATTTTGGGTTATTTATAGTCTAAACTAAAAGGAACTCACCTTGAAATTTTAGTGGGAGACATGGATGCATACACACATTTTCTGACAAGAAAAAAAAAAGATGCCTTTAGCTTAAAATTTGGGGGACATACCGTATAATGTCCCCACCCTTGAAAGTTTTGGGTGACATGTCCTCCGGTCCACACCCCCGTTGACACCCATGAACAAAGGAAACTTTCCATTTCGTAAATGCTGTGAAAAATCCCATCTTACCTGTTTACGGTTATAGATTATTATTATTTTCTTTTTTTGGGGGGGGGGGTATGCTAGTCAGTCCTAGAAGGCGAATATGATTCTGTGCAGTATCAGATGCTAATTACAGCGTCTGATATCAATCAAATCCTTAAGAGTAGGACCCCTTTATTTTTGTTTATATCCTTTAATTGTTTCACCCTCTACCTTTTCTTCCATTTTGTGCTGGTTGGGATGGGGATATATCCTGTTCCTGAAGTGTATTAACTGTCATACTCTTTCGTGGAATAACTGCAAATGTTGATGTTGATGACTGCAGTAGCACGCGGATCTTTTAGCTGTGCCCCTCAAGGAGCAAACAAGCTAGAACATTGAAGGTTTCACAGCGGTGGATGGGGGGGGGGGGGGGAATAGGCTTTTAATCGGTTATTAATAGGTCTTTAACCGGCTATTAATCAGCTTCAATCGGTTTTAATCGGGTTTCAATTGGTTTTAATCGGCTTTAATCAGCTATTAGAATAGATACCTGAAAAAGTCGAGGACCATTTCTTTCTTTCTTTCTTTCCTTTTTTTTTGTTGTTGTTGTAAAATAGACACCTGAAAATGTCGAGGAATCTTTTTCTTTTTTCTTGTCAGCAAATTTTTTGGGTAAAGGCCCCCTCACACCTGACCGAATGTAGGCGGACGAAGGGTGACGAATGGGAAAAATGCACGAAATGCACGCGAATTCAACGAATTCAAATAAAATTTTCGTCAAATCATGCGATCAGTAACTATTGTCAAATTTTATCAACGAACGGTAAGCGAAGGATAAAAATGACATGCGAAGGATATCGATTTTTCGGTTCACCTCTTTGAGTAAATTGCAGCCGAAGGCGAGCGAAGGGTTGATATAACCCAATAAGACGAACGAACAGTGAGCAATGGTTTGATATGGCGTGCGATTAGAAACGAAGACGAGGGAAAAGATCGGGCGTTTGTCATCGTGTTGCTTCGTTAAGGGTTCTTTCGAGATCGGTCCACTTTGGCCAAAGCCCGATGAGGGACTATGCGCGACAATAACACACGAACGATAAACGAACGATTACCGCAGACTAAATGAGAGATGCGAATTCAAACAGATGACCAACGATTTTTCAATTCGTCGGGAAATTTTAAACATGTTCAAAATTTCCGCGCGAATTTGAATAATCGCAGCTGTTAGTTCAGAAGGTGTACGAACCCAAACACGAAGGGTAAATATGATTTACTATCAGTTACCATTGAAAACGATTTTTAAAAAAATGCCTTTCGCCAGCCATCGCAAGGCATATTTCAGGCAATTCGGTTAGATGTGAGGGGGCCTTAAAGCAGACACCGGAAAAGCCGATCGCCTCCAATCCCCCATTGAAAATTCTGGATCGCCGCTGTTTCATGGACCAATTTAGTAAAAAATGAGATATCTATGTTCAAAATAACGAAAGATCGGCAACTCTTTTGAGCAAATATGACAGCTGTAAGCCGTCATGTTTACTTAGGGACTACAGATTAAAGTACAGAGTAAAGAGAGTACAGATACGACAGAGGAACACTGGATATTTATCTACGCAAATCATTCGGATGAAACCATTTCATTTTGGTTTTATATTGTATAAATTCACACAGACGATTGCTAATGCAATTATGGTTAAAATGAGAGAATACATTCCTGGGTGGTGTATGTTTACTTTATAATATTTTACGTCGTTAAACATTTTCCTGCCCCCAAAGAAAAGAGCTTCTCCCTCAAACATGGGGTGAATTATCTGCCAAGGATACTGATCTCCTTGGTCTAGTACACTCGGTATACATTACCAGGATCAGGTTTTTGTTTTTTTTTTATACAGCGTAGACAGTTTTTATGCTTTTACTAAACACTCGCGTCGCGCTGGAAAACACTCGGGTCGCGGCTCGCTGGGTATGGTGCGCCAAGTGTTGACTAGGTTAAAAACTACAGTCAATGTACAGTTAAACCAAAATCCTCATAACCACGCCCACACGCATATTCTGGTAAACTGATCCTCCCGCCCTCTATGCACAAAGCGTTTATAACGAAACAAAGTCAATGCCCGGGCGAAGTAAATATAGCAGGCTTATAATGAGAGATCATAATTATAAATCCTGTCTGTTTATTCATAATGGTTAGAGGTTTTTGTTGCAAAATCGTCTGTTGCATTTCATTTTGTAACGAGATGGTTCACTTTTCGTGAATTCTATAAAGAAATAAAGGTTTGAGTGAACTTTTGACACCAAAATTGTGCAGTTTTGGACCGAATAACTCCGGTAACACTTGGCGCCCCATACCAAGCGAGCCGCGACCCGAGTGTTTTCCAGCGCGAAGGCGACCCGAGTGTTTAGTAAAAGCCGTTTTTTTTTTTACAGCATTGGCAGTTATTCCGCATACAGGAACACAGATAGTTGAAATAGCGAATTCATGTCTATACATATTACTCATTTCTCATCTGATATCTATAGTCATTTCTTCTTTTTGTTGAAATTAAAGTCTTTATTAAAGTTTTCTAAACTCGCATAAATAACGTCAAACAAAATTTTGTATGAAGTGATGGACACGAAATATTTTTGACCAATATGTCATTTGCTACATACAGACATACGTCTGATCCAGATTAAGGCTGCAAAGAGAATACGGAATAGCACAGGAATGAATTAGAAACATTCTTACCGCTTTGAGCTCAACTTTTGGAACAACGCATTTTGCCGCATCGAGATCCGGTAACCTTGGCTCTCCAAGAACAAAAGCGATCACCAACAACAGACACAACAAGCAAATGAGGCGGTGCACTCCCATGTTTGTTTTACGAGTTGTAGAAAGTGTACCGCCGTACTTGTAAGCATTATTCTACAATGGCGTTCTAACCTTCTAAATCGGCCGATTACTCTTCTTTCTACTAGGGATTACGTGTGGAAAGCATGCCATGTGTTTCAAAGCGCACTATACCTTACACGCCGTAATGATTTAAATCAAAAGATTTTCCATGGCTTTCAAGTTTACCTTGTTTACGGCCTCATCGATTTTATTTGTTCAAAACACCGAGGATTCTTATAAAGTAAATAACATCCTAATACAAGAAAATAAGGTATATAGTGGATAAAAAATGCATTGAAAAGGTACATTGTACCATACACCATACTTTATGAGCTTAGTTTTTCTTTTTGTGGCCTTTGGTTTTCATTCGACATCAGTGATGTACAAGAGGGACATTTCAAAGAGTTTTCAAGATCACTGAGACATCCCCGACCCTTTTTGTTGCGCTTGTCTATTTCCATGTCCGCGCCTTTACAATAATGAAACAAAGTGATTCATGGATATAATGCAATTCTATTCATTTTTCTTTAGAATGTATTTATATTACTGAAAAAACGAATTTATTTTCTGTACAAAACAAGTTTGGTCCCAGATGACTAGACTTGTTCTTCTTTCCAGTAGACGATCTTGTGAGTAAAATTATACGTATTCCGAAGTGGCTCTCCGACGATATTAGCCACTAGTATGGAGCTGTATGAGTTTCCTCACGGGTGTTTCCACAGTTTGACAGTTTGGCTTGAGGTCGGGGGGGGGGGGGGGGGAAGGGGTCATAAAGCTGTTCGTAAAGTTACGAATGACTTTACGAACGAATTGAATATGGCATTCTGAAAATGGAATTCTCAATCCTTATAAACCGCATCAGCTAAAGGTGAAATATGCAGATGTAGATTAACATTACTTTTATTTATGAACATTTTTTATTGCCAGGAGATTTTTTGCCACAATTCAAATAAGATTATGGGAAATGCAGCCACACTTTGTTAAAACATCAGTAAAAACTTTGGGCATCTCATTTGGCACTTCATATGCAAGTCGTTCGTAAAGTCATGCGTAACTTTACGAACAGCTTTATGAACACCCCTGTTTGATTTGTAATCTGAGGGCCCATTCCCCACCAAAATTTTAATCCTAGTCCGCCTCTGTACCTATTAGTAATAAATAAGTTCCATGAGCCGAAACTTTGATGGCTACATGAAAGCTTGAAATTTGTGGAGCTGCATGGTCTAGCGGGAACGTCCGCGGTCAACTCTGATCGGACTCGGGTTCGAAACTGAGTCGCGTCTTTCGGATGGTGACCTTACAGGTCTGTCCCAGAGGTAAACAATCAGATCTGATTGATGCAAGTCTGTGAAAAACCAATTAATCTCTCACTCTCTCCCTCTCTCACACACACCCTCCCCTACCCACACACCCACACACACCCAGTCGCATTTTAGTCAAATCGGTAACGTGGAAGGTCACCAAATTTGGTACGACTTATGAATTGTGAAAAGGACCACAAAATAGGAATACTAGCATTGTTCGCAAGACTACGCCGATGCATCGTAAAGACCATCGCGATGGTCTGTACGCATTTCTGACCTTGCGTTCATGGCATCCATGATTGTTCACTGTCATTGATGTGTGTGCGTGTTGACGGTTAGCTGACCAAGTTGCTTAGTGTGATTAACTCTTTTGAACTCGAACTCTCTCCCTCTCTCTCTCTCTCACTCTCTCACTCTCTCTCTCTCTCTCTCTCTCTCTCTCTCTCTCTCTCTTGCTCTCTGAGTTAAACAATTTGAATGAAACGAAAAGAAATCAACAGATTCCATTGTACATTTAATCAGAGTCGACCTCCACAACCATCATAATGCATAGCTCTTTCAAAATAATATTAATCCAGACTGTAGTTGCTATTGGTATTTATAAGTTTTGGTTGCCTCTCTCTCCCTGCCCCACGTACCCCCCCCTCCCTCTCTCTCTCTCTCTCTCTCTCTCTCTCTCTCTCTCTCTCTCCTTTACTTCCATATCCTTGTTGGATAAAAGTTGTCTACAGTTTCTAATTCAGTGGTCAAGTGGTATCAAAATCCATCGCCAGGCTACTGTCATGATAGTGAACCTCTTAGATAAGTTGCCTCTTTTATCTTGTCTAGTGCTCTTTTCCGTTTTCAATAGTGCCCCTGTCGATCGAATCTGATAAGCACTCGTCTTTACTTCTGATGAGTTTCCTGTTTGATTATAAGTGCCCAATTTTTTAATGCCGGTTTTTTGTTTGAACTAGTGCAATTCTCCCTCTTAAAAGTGTCCCTTTTCACCTCTGATAAGGGCTCCTTAGTATCGTTCAGATCTGATTAATGCCCTCTTTTACGTCTGATTAATGCCCCTTTCCTTTCTAACGCCATGTCTTCCTCTACCCCTTTTCACCTCTGGTAATCCATAAAAGAGCCATACCCTGTAAAAAGAGTGAAACGATAATTTGATAACCTTGTTTGTACCAGGGGTCCTCTGTTTACAGGGATGTGCCTAGCTCCAAGGGATCATATATTTTCTTGATACCATCCCAGTGTTGGGCAGTGGATTAGAAGGCAAGAGGGATCCAACGCCCCCCCCCCCCCCCCCACTTTGATAAAAATGAACTGAAGCGCTTTTGAAGCAACGGAGATATCATTTATCGTTTTTCAAAGCTCGCTCTCGCTATGATCCTTCTTACTTTAAACTTTTCATTTCTCAGAGCACGTCACTTAAAGACTTTTCTAACATTACGGTTTTTATTCTATTTGCCTATTGATCTGTTCATGATGAAAATGCATTTGCCATATTCGATCTATTTTCTTTAATAAATATGAGCGGTAGCGATGAGGCCTCACAAATGCATTAAAAAATGATGACGTGTCAGTTACAGGGCAAACGATTTTTGTTAATGAATAAAAATATCAGTGACATGAAAGAGCCCTACGGTAAATATGCGGCTGCTTCTATCATCAAGACACTTTAACACAGTGAGCAGAATCAGTAGATTAGCCGTTTTGTAGCCCGTTTTGTAGCCCTTATGAAAAAGGCTACAAAACGGCTACAAAACAGCTACAAAACAACTACAAACAGCTACAAAACTGCACTTTGCAAATTTGGTTCACTCTGTAAGTAATGCAAATGCTTGCCTTCAGAAAAAAATGAACATCTTTGCTCGCCCATTGGCGAATGAGTAATCAGAATATTATGCAAAATGATACTGTAAAAATGGAATAGGCCAGGAACATGTCCAGACTGCCAGACCGTGAGGCATGTAAGGTGCTTTAATCAACACATGAAACATAGATTTCAGCAGAGCAGCTACACAGCCCGGACATTGAGCAACCTGGGCATCCTGCTCTATTATGATTTATGTATTGTCGAGCAGATGAAAAGATGAACAACAGATGTGTGTACATGATATCCTCACAATATCATTTTACTACTTCTGAGGAAGCAATGCAATTTTCACAATTTGATAACAAATATTGAAATCATTTGACACCAAATTACACCCCATGGGAACTGTAGTATCCAAACTTAGACTTAAAAAAAAAATCTGATATGAACTGAATTAGAAAACTGAATTATTGAAGTTGGTAGGAGGAATTTTTTTTTCCTATGGCCAGAGCATTTTGTTTTTTCAGGGGTTATTTATTTTTGTCTAAACTCCTTTGGGCAATCCTTTGAAAATTAGTTGAAGGTGATTCGGGATGTAGGTGGCGCTAGACCATTAAAAGCCAAGGTCCCGATGAGTAAGGTTTCGGAAGTTTTTTTTTTTAACACAGAAATGAAGCGATCGGGTTATGTATCACCCGCGTAGCTGGGAGGTGGGGGGGGGGCGGTGGCGCTCCTCCCCCCCCCCCCCCCCCCCCCAAAAAAAAAAAAAAAAAAAAAACGCCAACAAAAAAGAAAAATATGAAGAAAAAAAAGAAGAAAAAAAAAAGCCTGAGCGAGAATAGAAAAGGTAAGAGAACGTAAGAAGAGAGGGAGCAGACAAGGAACAACTCAAAGAAACGTCGGAGCTCCCTGCACCCTCCCCCTAGGGAGCGCACTTCGCACGCTCAGTAAGTGATTCATGCGACATAGGCCTACAAAAATTTCCGACAAAATTAGGCTTTTGTATTCATGTTTTATTATTTGTTCAATTTTCTCTCTTTTAAGTGAAATAAAAAGTGAAATATTTACAATATTTTACTGGTGACAAAAATCACTATTCAAGCTTTCCCATGATGTTGGCGGCATCGAACCCCGGGCATCACCTTAGAAAGGGACAGCTGCTTGAAATAATCTGTTATCAGTTGGGACTCCAGCTCTTAAGTCTCCTTGGTCAGAAGGGGAAAAGTGTGCGAATCATGGTTTCTGGGACATTACTACGAATCTCTGTGTTTTGACTGCAGACATAGGCCTATCTGGGAGTGTCCTGGGAAGGGCTCCAAATGCCGCGGTAAATGCTGATAATTAGCAGGAACGCGTGAACACATCTAAGGGTGTGTTTATTGAGGGAACTCGATTTCTATAAATTAGAAATGGGTACTTGAGTCGCGAACACAAATCGCGCTCACAATAGGTGGTCTTTCTGGATGTCGTGTTTATCGTCGCGATCCGAGTTCCCGAAACCCTCTGCCCATGGCCAGCTGCAAGATGACCCGGCAGTGAAGGTCAAATCTGGCGGGCTTATTACTTTTCATCTCATCCGGAAACAGGAGTCCGAAGTTCCCAAACGAAACGCAACCGAAGTCGCGTTGTGTTTATTGCAACGGCCTGAGTCGCCGATCTCGTTCAACGGGTAATCAAATCCCCCTTTTTTGCGGAACTCAAGTCCGGTACGCTAGTTCGGTAATCAAGTCGCCGTCGTGTTTATCGAGGGTAACGGGTAAGCTAGTTCGGAACTTGGGTCGCTTATTAGCCCTCTGTTACCTTCAGTAAACACGCTCTAGGATCACACCAAGGGTGGTAAAATCATGGACTAGGACAAATGAGGGGGCCGGTGCAGTATAGTGCTAACCCACGTGTTTGTCCTTTTGATATAATCGCTTTTGAAAATTCGAAAAAATCCATAAATCACGGTCTTTGGTCAGGTGTCTTGAAATTTAGTCACATGTGAAAGAGTAAATACTAGAGATTTAGCTTCTATGAATTCGGAGAACGCACATTTAGATAAAATTGTGAATTTTAAGTCATTTCTGACATGTGATTCTGATTTGTGGGTTAGCACTATAATGCTCCTATAAGTAATACATGCAAAATCCCATAGACATTTTTATTATTCATCAAATTGTAAGTTCTGATCACGCAACTGCTACTATTTCGAATGTAGTGGATATTTGAGATGCTTTTGAGCATGAATTTCCACAAAAGAACAATCAATAATGTTTTGCTTTTCCAACATCAAAATAGTGCATGACTGAAATAAATACTTAAAAACCTGATGAATCTTGTTTTACCAGCTATCTGTATTTCATATTCAAATTGTAAAATTGCCAATAAACTTATCGCTCCCCAAGATAGGACGACTATAGTGCTATTCCACCATGCCCACATCACACAAAAAAATCATCGAAATTCCTTGTTTGAATTCATTTTGCCATCATATTCTGGCATCTTATTCAATCTTTTAGTTAGTATGAAAAAGTCACAAATTTCAGTTGTGAGTTACTTTGCAAAATGAAATCTGTTACCAGGATTACGCGCAAAGTTGTGCACTTTTTATGAATCATGCTTTTTCCTGTCATGGAAGCCGCCATATGAAAATATGTTGGTTAGCACTTTTTTGCTGTTTAAGAGTTGCTTCTTTTTCTTGGGGCAAGAACATGCCCACCTTATTTGACCTAACGTTTAAACGTTTGATTTTTGGTCTGAAAGTTTAATAGCATTTAGAATATTAATGAGAGATAATGCAAATGTATGCAACTCATCTTTTACAAAAGTGTGGGTTAGCACTATTGCACCGACCCCTTCAAATGTTCTTATCTTGCTCTCATGATATTTACACTCCCCTTTTCTATTTTCTTTCACCCCCCCCCCTCGCTCTCTCTAATGCCTCTACTGTCTTCATTTCTCTATTTTTAAAATCTAAACACAATAAAAAATGTAACCTCCCCCTTATTCAAAAGAACATACCTTTTAAGGGAAAAAGGTTTGAGCAAAATAGTTTGGCAGTGTTTGAGAGTGTTTCTACGATTATAGACTAAATAACTTCTGTGTGAAAATGAGATTGATCCGTCAAGTTATGCATGAGTGAGCAGACATTAAAAGCAAAGATTTCACTTTTCAAAAGTCACAAGAGTCATTTTGGGGGGTCTGTGAAACAAAACTTTGGCGAATTTGGTTTCTTCCATTACTTGACCCCGTCACTCCTATCCCTGACACTTTCATGTTTATCACAGTGTGCTGAATGCAATTTTAGGGTAAAAAGTGATGTTCAGCCCTCCTAAAAATACAAAATCCATTCAGTTTATGGAAAGAACTGGCATCAACCAAATGTGAAAATACGGTAGTCGTTTTTCCGGCATAAAACAGTAAAGTTTTAGCATTTTTCTTGCTTAATGGTTAAAAATGTGCTCACTCAACCATGACACAACGATGATAAACATCATGATAAACATACACCACAAAAAGTTTGTTTCACAGACCCCCCAAAATGACTCTTGTGACTTTTGAAAAAGTGACATTTTTTGCCTTTAGTGTCTGCTCACTCATGCATGACTTGACGGATCAATCTCATTTGTACACAGAAGTTAGTCAATAAGTGTAGAAACACTCCTGGCAAATTATTTTGCTCAAAACTTCCTTGTTAAAAAGTTATGCTATTTTGAATTAGGGGGAATTACCTTTTATTTGTTGTGTTTATATGATTAAAAGTGTGTATTAACTTGCAATATTTTAAAGATAATATTATTTTTGTACATGAAGTGTATTTATATTTGTATAGTGCAGAGCCCTGTGGAAGACCAGTGACTTTCTTTTATGTTTTTCTGTTGCATTTTTATTGTATATAAATTCTTTATTTGATGTAATTTTTGTAACTGAACAGGCTACCTTGTGGAAAAAAATTGAAATAAATAAATATATTAAATGAAAAAAATAAATTGTTGAAGTGGATTCACTTAAATAAATCTTAGCGGTGTGAGACCTAAACAACAATTTCGTATGCCCTGTCCACCCCCCCCCCAAAAAAAAAAAACCACCAAAAACAAAATTAAATAACAAGCAAACACATAAACAAACAAACAAACAAATTAAAAGCAGATCATGGGAGCAACTTGAGGGTTATAGGACTCGACCTTTAAGTAGAGATTTCATGTGACGAACACGTGGCAGAGCATTTATCATTCTTCCCAAGGCATTTTCTATTGTTCCCGGATGAAAGGTTTTTCTCCTGGAAAGATCAGTTGGAAGATTTCCTCAACATTAGGAATGAAATACGCTATCACTAATCCAGCCCTTCACAATATAATCGAGACAATTACATAATACACTGCCAGACTTTCTTTATTCAAATCCTGTATCCCAACCTTGGAGACGTCGGGAATATCGATTTCTCGTCCACATCTACAGAGTGAGTAAATAAAACTTATCATTTTGCAATTGTTAATGTTTTGGGGTGTTTGATTACAAAAATGAGTGTGAATATAGTTGTGTGCTATTATGGTACAGCCTCTTCTCAATTATTCTTATACCATTTTAACCATCTTTTCATGGTTGCATGAAGTTTATGCAACCATGAGAAGATGGTTAAAATGGTATAGATGTTTAACATGGAACCAATAAAACAAAATGTATTTGATTTACTTTCTACTTACTTGCTACGAAAAGAGTGAATAACAATGAATTTCAATTTCCCATAGAAAGAGGCACGAAGGTTTCGCATCTTGATATTCGAAGTTTTGCGGAATAAGAAAGATGATTTAGAATTTTTTTTTGAAAATATTATCCTTACGATTTAATATCGCTCCCAGAAACCTGGTTAGACGAATACACTTTGTAATAACATGATCGCAGTCAATGGTTTTAATATAGAAAGAAAAGATCGAGTCCAATATGGAGGAGGTAATTGTTTTTATATACCATACCAAATGATATACTATATATTATTGATCTGTTGATGGTATAATATGATCTAGCGGATGATGGACTTGATCTATTATGGATTGAAACAAATTAAGCCTCGAAATGAAACTAGCTTTTTTCGTCGGTACGATCAAGGAGGTACCATAGACTATTGTACCTCCTTGGTACGATTTATAGACAACCCAGTTTTTCACGGATGAGTGGGCACGGGGTGAAAAATCTAAAGAAAAACAAAACAAAACAAAAACAAAACAAAAATAAAACAAAACTGACACATCTCCTGTAATGCCTGTGGTAAATGTCATCTCCTGAAATTCTTGTTTTGGAAAGTGAATGATTTGGAAAGTAAGATATTGAATTTTTTCAATGTATGCCCGCTGCCCCAGTCACTTGCCCATTGAGGCAGACACACCGTGGACAGAACCAGGGTGCATTTGCATAAAACTTGCTATTATCAGATTATAGTAACTTGGCCATCAATGGTAACTTTCATGGAATACTGGATTTTGATTTGCTGTTGAGCAACGTTATCATGGTAGTTACCATTGATGGCCAAGTAACTATCATAGCAAGTCTTTATGCAACGGCACCCAGACATATCACAGACGGAACAACAAAAACAACAACAAAACAAATGACATCATCCTTAAACAGGCGCTTTGAGTTACAGTTTGCCGGTGTGATTGTAGCCTTTAATCAAAAAGGCATGCTAGCTGTTTCTTTGCTCTTTCTGCCACAGCTATTCTTGAATGCAGTCGGTGATACGAATTTCTTGGCTCGCTTGGTTACGAAAAAAAAAAAAGAAAGAAAAGAAGAAGCTGTCCGCTGTGGCTAGTCTCGTCAACACAGACGTATTGCTTGCGTTTAGCTTTGAAGTTGGAGAGAGCAAGAGAGAGCAACGAAAAGAGCAAGCGGGCCGCCGTGATTAAAGGCTAGTGTGATCGAGGTATGCGAATATCATTTGGGATTGTTCAATACTGCGGAGCTGCTTACGCGTGCTTTGTGCTCTCACGTTAATAAGAGCGTGATAAATACTCTTCACAAAAGGGGGACTGAAGAATCTATTATTGGCAGACAACTCAGGCATATCGAGATATACGACTTCTTAGCATGATCTGCATCTAGGGCCGAATCAACCCCTCTTTGGCTAAATAAATCAGCATTTATTGTTTTTTAACTTTTGCATCTACTTGGCCGGTAGTAATATATTTATTCCCGCCATGTCGGGAAGCAGTTTTTGGAGCTGGGTTCTTGCTCTGTATCTTATGGTCACCTTGCCTTACCTCTTACACACGCAGCAATGCCACCATAAGCCAGCACCAATAACCTCGGTAAGTTATCAGTATTATTATTAATAGTAATATTCTTCTTCTTCTTCTTCTTCTTCTTCTTCTTCTTCTTATTATTATTATTATTATTATTATTATTATTATTATTACTACTACTACTACTATTATTATTATCATTATTATTATTATTATTATTATTATTATTATTATTATTATTATCACTATTATTATTATTATTATTATTAATATTATTATTATTATTATTATCATTATTATTATTATTATTATTATCATTATTATGTTAATTGTAGAAAAAGAATGGAATATAAATTATGAAGTTATGATGAATTTTTAAAAAGAGTAATTAACCAGTCCCGGTGTTGTGCAGTCATCTAATTCAAATATCAAATAAGTTTGTTGATTTTCCCCAATGTTTTATTCCCCTTTAATCTGCCGATATATACTACGTTCGGAGTATTACATCACGAAATTCTGCTCTTTACAATAATAAAATACACAGGTATGTTCCAGATCCTTTTACATAATTTGAACTGAGATTTATTCCAAAACACCTTTTTCTTTCTTCAATTTTTCGTTTGTAAATGAGTTATTGGTTTCAGGTATTTTTTCTTCGAAAAAGTGTCATATGACATGGCTTCTGACCGTCTGAAAGACTAGAACTAGAGATTACTTCGAAAACGTGCCCTTACATCTTTTGTTTCTTCAAATTTTCGTCTGTAAATGAGTTATTAGTTTAGGGTTTTTTTTTTTTCTTCGAAAAGGTGTCATAATCATGACATGACTTGTGACTGTCTGGAAGATAGTGAAACTGTGCCGAACGCCTTCACTTACAAAAACTCCCCCCCCCCCTTCCCTTCCCTTTTCCAGTTACACTTTCTGGGAACATCCCTTCTAAATAGGACAACAGCATACGTTAATGTAGTCTAGTTTTTATTTCATTTTATTTTTTTTTAATTGTATGCCTGTCAGTTAGCGTTGTGAGCTCCGTTACATCGCAGCGCAGTAAAGTACATTGATATAGTAGTTGCACTTTATAAATTTATCTAATTATTATTATTGTTATATTATGTATTGATAAGAAATGGCGCACTGAAATAGGGGGACTGACATTCAGTTGGGGATTTAACTCTCCCATCTCCCGCCTCTGTGCGAGAGCGTCAATCAGGGGGGGGGGGGGGGGGCAACTGTTATGGGTGTGGACACCATAAGGTATATGTATATCCCCCCCCCCCCAAAAAAAAAATGAATAAATAAATAAGCTGAGGACCCTCCTTTTCGTGCTTTTCAGCAAATCTTTGGTGTATATCCCCCGAAATAGTATGTCCTCCTATGCAGAAATTCTAAGCTAAGGACCCCTTTTTAGAGTGCACCCCCCAAAAATATATATAATGGATTGGCGCCCGTGCCTCTTTAGGAAGGCATAAGCTGCTGCAGCAGCACAAGTCTTTTTCTTCTTTTTTTTCCCCTCTCTTTCTCTCTTCTGTCATAAATCATCATCATGCATAATTTCAGGTAAATTTCTTTCATTTTCATTTTTATCTCACTTTACTCTCACTCATCATACGCAAATCGTATTCTGGGGCACCCAAAGACTGCGCGTGGTTTCCGTTTATTTTTGTAAGCCAGCGGTTTCTGTTTTCCCCCTGTATGTGTGTATTTTGTTTCTGTCCTGTGTGTGTGTGTGTGTGTGTGTGTGTGTGTGTGTGTGTGTGTGTGTGTGTGTGTGTTGTGTGTGTGTTGTGTGTGATGTGTGTGTGGATGAAGGTGTGTGCCTCTCTTAAAACAAAAAAAAAGTATGTACGTGTTACTCGATTTGTTTAGCTTGTTCTTTTTGTTCGTCTTTGTATTTATCCCTTTTCTAATACTTTTTTTATTTTTTTTTTATTTCATCCCTTGTAACCATTTTAAAAAATACAAATTTATAAGTACAATTCATATTTTCACACATGTATTTTCTTTTGAGGGGTTTGCACAATACAAGCCTGGCTTTTTAGCATTCCCCTCCATTTTCAACGTTTATTCATATGCTTAATTTTGTAAAATTTCACTTTGACAATTTCTTATGTTATGATTATGTAATTATTTTGTATGTACAATAATGTATGTTGTACAACCATGTATGTTATTTTGAGTTGAAAATTATGTATGGTATATCTGAGTTGAAAATGGAAAAAAATAAATGAAATGAAATGAAAAGTAGAATTTTTATCAAATAAGCTTCTTTGTCTGAATAATGCTTTCTTAGGGTGTATTCATATTATCGTTTTCATCAGGGCAGAATCCATGTGTTCATTTCAGTTTAGTACACGGTCGAGTCAGAAACTTTTTGTTCCAAAAACGTTACAAGACTCGTGAAAGAAGTACGTTTCAAAACACGTTATTGGGGATGAAGAATAGGAAAAGACTATGACAGCGTTTCAAAACCTTGCTTCGCAGCTGTCTTTAAAACTATGATATGCTGGCTTTGAAATTGAGCTTATAAACGCACCCTAAGATATATACCATATTCAAGATGTTTGCATTTAACAGCTAGACGTCAAACGAGCAATAAGAAAGACCAGAGGACACACAGGAGACCCTAAACCAACTATAGTAGTAGCTAGCCCCGAGACAGAGGCGTATTTTCAATACCAGGAATGCAAATATTTGATGCGGATATGAGAGGACGGTACCACGCTGGAAGGGGTTATAACTAATGGCATAGCGAGAACCCAGCCTTTGAAGGGGGCACTGGAATTATGGGGCAGGGGGCTGGGAGGGAATAAGTCATTCTATAGGTGAATGGAACTTTCATCAAAAAGGCTACAGAACAGCCCTGCTAAAACTTACGATGGGTACCATAGTACTTTGACGAAAGTATCCCCCCCCCCCGCCAAAAAAAAAAAAAAAAACAACCAGTGAACATGATGAAGATACCATGGAAGTACCATAAAATTACCATGATTTGACGGTAATTTGATCAAGTTACCATGGTACCCATGGTACTTTTTTTTTACAAGGGTGGGCAGTCGTGTGAGAGGAGATTACAATGTCCTTTTTCAAGTTTCCTTTTCCTACTCCTACTTCCTACTTTTTTATCGTTTACCTTTTTTTTTTTGGGGGGTGGGGGTGGGGCACGCTTCTTGTTTCCTCTGTACCTTCTCCACTGGCTCAGAATTTAAAAAAAAAAAATTATCACGCATCCATATACTTATTAGCCAGGCAAAAATCTTGGAATCTCATCTTTCTTTTGGTGTAATATTTGAATGTTTCTGACTTGAAAAGTTCTCTCTTTATTACAGGGAAAATCAAAATGTTTTGAAATTTTCACCAATCTAGCGCAAAAGTATAGGCCTAAAGTGAGTGAAAGACACTATGTTAAGGATCGTTCATTTTTAATAAGGTTATATGCATACATGTACATACATTCGATTTGTTATGAATAACATTTTGACATCTCTATTACCGTATTTGTCCCTGTTACACCCATGTATTTTCAGGATCGGGTTGTGTATTTCAACCAAAGAGATGCATACTAAAGAAAGCGATATGATCTCAACACAAACATACTTTTAAAGCTGATACATCTTGGTTTTCGAAATGTCCACAAAATGTGTGCCAACTGTCTGGCAATTGTGCTTTTCTTTTCGGGATCTCAGAATATCCGCACGTAGGCATGAAGACTGACAGATATTGATTGAATCCTCTCGGGTAAAACCCCATTCCCGTCCCCGACCCTTTTCGTCTCGAACTTTGCCCAACTTTTTTCTTTGATCGCCTCTTTTTCCTCTCTTTCATCATCATTACCCTCTCTCTCTATCTCTCTCCCTCTCTCTTCCATGTCTCCTGTTATCTATAATCTTGGTGTTGTGTTATAATCATTCTGAAGTACTTGAAAGACTTACCAATGATTTTAGATGAATAACATGCATCTTGTGTGTTTATAACCGCACTTTTAGTCCTCACCCTAAAGGAAACCCACATTGCATTAGCCCAACTCTTTGGAAGGTTCCTCCACTTTTAACTTGTTTCAATTAACTGATTAAGTGCATTTGTATGGAATTTGTCTTCTGATGGCTTGGCAATCATGACATTGCACTTGTGTGACCATCTTATCTTTTGCGCAAACTAAGAAAACAAAGTTCAATTTTGCACCCTAAATGCAACACTGGCAGCACCTTTGGGGTTGCAATCTTGCACTCTACATGAAAAAGGTGCCAAGTTGCAGCTTTTTGTACTTGTTTGCACCCGGAAATGTTCGTCTGCATAACTTTTTGCAAAGGGTGAAAATTTGCACCTTCCCTAAAGGGTACAACTCTGTAGCTCACATACTGCACCCTTAAAGGTCATGAAGGTGCAAAATGCTTCTTAGCCGGGTGCAAAATGTTTCTTAGGGTGCAAAGGTGTACCCATAAAAGGAGCTCCCAGTGTTGCATTTGAAAGGTGAAAAATTGAACCTTTTTTTTTTCTATAGTGTGTGCAATCCAAGCACAGTTGAAGTGATATTTCTGAAGTAGAAAATAAAAACATTAACCTCCAACTTAAACTCAAAACCAAGAGCTGTCTGTCCTCTAATTTCCATGGAGAACTTACATTTTTTCAATTCATGCACATTTGATATCCCTCTTCTATCGAAAATTGAAAGTAGAAGTAATAAGCTTAACCTCAACCCTGTCAACACATGGAACTTGAAGCTCTGCCCTTACTTCATATATTCTAGTTATCGTTTCTTATCCCCTTTCTAGAATAACAGAGTCCATGTGCACAGGCTTCAAACACAGCCTCGAATTATTTCTCCACAAAGAAGAATGAAATTTCACGTGGAGTATCTCTCATCGGTTCTAGAACGCCAACGAGCAACAGAAATTCAGGTAATCTATATTCAGGTTTCATATAAAATGTAAGATTTATCAAAACTTAGATTCAGCATTTCCGTAATCATCGCCATGATTACAATTGTTTGTAAATTGCCTTAAACTGTCTTGCAAACTAAGGAAGGTGATAATAAAATCCTCTGAATATGGAAGAAACCAATTAATATGGGCATAGATATTTCATAAGAACCATCTCTCTGCGGTCTCTTCAAGCAACGCAACGCCCCCTTTTTTTTGGGGGGGGGGGTATTAAAATTGCGCATAATGAGAGAATGTCCTTACAAAGTTATGTCCCATTTACCCATTTTTCTTTACTCTAATTCGTCCTTCATTATTTCTTACAAATTTTAAAAGAAAATCGTGACCTGCGCATCACCATCCTGTTTTTTCTCCAAAAAAAAAAAAAAAGGGGGGGGGGTATTTCAGTTTGTAAATCTCTGTTATTTTATGCTTTCATTAAAGGCAATTTATCAATTTCTTTTTTCCTTTACGTGAGCTTGCTTTCAATAGCTTTAAACAGAATATGTGATGATTATCTGTTAAACCTTTCATTGATTTTAAAGGGTCAATGAGCATGATGAGGAGAAATGGATACATTAATAGGGCAGTCCTTCTGAGGTTTACAATAACCTTTTCATGTCGAAGGCTTATTGTGTCTCATAAATCCAGTCAGTGCTAAAAAGCAGAGCCCCCCTTTTTTTATATAAATACCCAGAAGCCATTGAGGAACATTCGTGCACAATATACAATGCAAGGGGATAGAAAGGCTATGTGTTCTACCTGTCTCGATAACAATGATCGTGACGATTTCGACCATCTGATGATGATACACTTACAGAAGTGGCTCAGGGCTGCCTCGTGTGCCCTTCATAATTGTATTGTACTATTATTAAATTTCATTTACATAAATTAATATTTTGTTGTTTTTTAAATACATAAAGATGAAAATAAATACAAATCGACATTTTCATAAACGTAAAGTTCATATGTAACGCTAAGTATATAACAAACAAAGAAAAAAGTATCATAGTATTTATAGGTGTTACTTAACAAGGTCATTTGTTTAAAGTTTGACATTCATTTCTTCCCTCTGTACCCTCTTTCCCTACTTAGGCCACAGCATTCCTTCCGCCCTAATCTTTTAAAAGGAAATTTAATTCATCATCTTGCTCACCTCCAAAACAAAAAATACCTGAGGGGTCGCTATACTAAATTAGGAGTAATAACCTGATAAAGATGTTAAGGGCCATGTCAAGAAAATGACTGAGGCTGTTCTTTCCTTTCTTCATTTCTTTTCTTGTCGTGGTAGGGGCAAAAAACAATACCCTAAAGAAAAATCTAATTTCTCTCGGATAAACTTTAGGCAAATTGCTCATATGAAATTTTACTTTATTGCTTATATGAAATTTTCTATTTCAGTTATTCCACCTGTGTTTATTTCATTTTTCAATAAAACAGAGTATTGTCGCTGAGGTTGTTGATCGTGTATCAAGAACGCTTTCTGTAAAACAAGAACCGGGCAGTTTTCTCTTTGAAACGTGAGTATTTTTATTGTCCCTTTTCTTTATGTCTCCCCTTCAATATTATTATCAAAGAAGAATTCTCGTACCGTAAAAATAACACCCTTCTGTTAATGTGCGCTTTTCCAATTGGAGTGTTAAACAAAATTATTCACAATACAGCTATCAAAATTTTCATTGTAATAGAATAACCTTTACTACAGAGTAAAATCACGAGGGTAAAGATATGTCCAGTGCACAGAAAAAAGGAAGTGCTCGGACCACTGACCTCAACACTGCACTATGAAACAAAAATATGCAGTTCTGTTCTGAGATGTAGATATCGCAATAGATTAGACTTAACTGCGTCGGCAAGTTCCTAGCATGTGCTACCCCCCCCCCCCCCCCCGACATAGATTTCTGTACCGAATTCATGAAACCCTTCAACACCATTAGTAGACAATACAGATGTCTATATGCAAAGAAATTGCCAGTTTTGAAATATGACTCTATCATAGAGTGAAGTAACTCACCATATGGGCTTCTTCTTGGGGTAAATTTAAACTGTCATTTTAAAGGTAACAGTAAGATGCGTGTATATATTTCAATGACACTCGACATGATCTTATTTTCTATAGAAATTGCGAGAAACCTCGCCGAACTATAATCGCCAATGGCCAGGAATACTGCACGGTTCGTGGCTGCTCCTACGCTTATTGCGGAGAGATTATGGCGCCGGAAGGCCTGTCAGAGGTAGGTGTACTTTTGGGTGCAACCAACCCACTTTTTGTGGGAAGATTACACTATTATACCTACATAATACGGCAGAGAAAGGGAAGAGGGGGCATATCGGAATTTGTTGGTGGTCACTAGCGGATCTTGGTGTCGGATGTTCGGCAGCAGGGGCGGCGCCAGGGTATTTTGATAAGGGGGGGGGGGCAGTTGATAAAATGGTGATGTTATCGTTTTAAATGAAAACAAAGGCTGTTATATAATTGGGTGACCCTGCCCTCTCTTCCCCATACTCTACCTTCTTGTTCTTCTTTTTCTTGTTCTTCTTCTTGTTCTTCTTCTTCTTGTCCTTTTTGTTCTTCTTCTTGATCTTCTTGTTCTTGTTCTTCTTGTTCTTGTTCTTGTTCTTGTTCTTGTTCTTGTTCTTCTTTTTCTTTTTCTTCTTCTTGTTTTTGTAGCTTGTAACTTGAAAAATCGTAGGGGTAGCCGCCCCCACGTACCCGCCGTAGCGCCGTTCGGTAGGTAATGTATTTTTTGTAAGTTTTGTGTGTCAGTGCACAAGCAGTGGTGCCGTTCTTAATGTTTACATGTTTATAAAGTTTTTATTTGCACTTTTAAAGACCAGTCAGGGAAACTTCCCACTTTCCTGGAGAGGCCGTGATCCCCGAAAGTAGACTTCGAACGTGGCATTACGTAATCGCCTAGGATCCCCAACGCTGAGCGAGATTGTACAAAGTAACAGGCGTCGCGACTTGTCTGTCTCCGACGTACCCGTCAAAACAAAAAAATAAATCATGCAAAATTCCTAAATTATACAAATAATAATGAAGTATAATTAGAATTCTATTTAATAATAAGAAGTACAAGTCGAAGAGGTTAGCATATCCCAGGTGTTCAGGCAGTGGAATCACACAAAGGAATTCAAAGTAATTTAAAATTCAAATGAGGTATTGGCCGAACCCCTATAAAAGGCCGGCGTCTCGAGTGGTATTCATCTTTCAAAGTGAAAATATAAATAGAAAAGGAGAAATGAAAATAAATTCTTGTCAAAAGGAATCATTTTGTGTTGTTTGAAAGAATTATCATTCATTGTATTTCACACTTGATTCTTTCATAGTAAACCGTCAATCAATGTGTTGTTCAAAACCTTGAAGGGAAACGAAATGTACAAAGTACATTGCGGACATTTTATTCAATTGAATTCTCTGAAAACAGTTGTTTGCAAACAATATAAAAGAATACTGCACATTTCCCCTGGAGGAAATATGAGAAGACACAAAAGCAACCGTTTGTCAGCTTCTGTGAATCAGGGAGGGAAAACCGAAACAATGTGAGAAGATAATAAAGGGCGGGACCTCTTCGACTTGTACTTCTTATTATTAAATAGAATTCTAATTATACTTCATTATTATTTGTATAATTTAGGAATTCTATTACATAACACTCGTACAAGTCTTCAGAGGTTAGCATCTTCAAAGCAGCCAATCACAGAAGATGACGCATTTCCATACATGGAAAACTTGATTGCCCTTTTAAAACTATGAACATGATGAAGTTCATCTGATTCATTTTAATCATAATGATAAGTGTCAAGATCATTCCTTTCATTTGTTTAACTCTATACATGTTCAAATAATTTAGGAGAAATAATTACAATTGTTCTTTTGATATTTTCTTTATATTCTGCTTTCTTCAGTACAGTACTGATACTGCATTTATAGATATCACTTAAGCACATTAGCTATTTTTCAGTTTCACTGTACAATGGTCAAGGAGAACGTTAATTATGTATTCAATTTGATAATGTGCACTGATGCGAGAAGTATGCTCAAAGAGTTTAACAACTTAGTAGATTCATTGTTGATTACTTTTGACAAGTAATGAGAATATACATCACAATAGATATAAGGTAATTCGTATTTGGCGTTTCTTATCATTTTGATTCCCGCAAATACATGCCGTTGAGTTCAATTAAAGAAACAAAAGGGTGATATGGAATGTATTCGTTTGACGCCTACATTCTTATTCCAAAGTAATAATCTCCATTCACATCAAATATTGATGATTGTGATTTTGTGATATCAATTTTATCGTAAAATTACGATTGACCAAATCATATTCATAAATTAATTTTCCTTATGCAGTTTTTAATGAAGAAATTTTGTTGCGAACATCTGAAATCTTGGTTCATTCATGTCTGAAAATGTATTTAATGACTACCTTCAAATCAACGACTGCACAGATGGTCTGCAAAACGAAAGATACAAACATCTATGTTTGTCATTAAGATCTCCTTTCAGTGGAATATGAGATAAATTTCTAAGAATACTCTCATATCATAGACAAGCGAGACTGCTTTATTTGTTCAAGCAAAGAAAGGCCCCTGAATCAAGGCAACTTAAAGTACCGACGTTTTTTAAAACAAAAAGGGTGAACTAGGAATGTCTAGAGCAGGAAATACTGCCGTATCATTATCCGACAGATAAGATGAGTGGTCTTTTTAAAAATTTATTTATCAGTGGGGGCTCAAAATGAGCAAAGTAGAATTCATTGTAACTTTCGGCACTTGGGTTTAAGTGCTTTTGTTTAAGCTCCTTTTGGTATTTTGTGATTATTTTGATACAGTATCACTGTACACGAATATTTTGCTTGCACAAATCATAATTCAAATGATTATTTTTCTTGCTGTAAAATATTTTCACAGACGAACAAGAGAATGATGAATATATAGCATTTAAAGTGTGTCGGAAGCAAGGAAAATTGTTGAAAATAAGCAAGTTTCTTGCACCAACTGGTCTTGTCAGCAATTAGTTTTTGGACAGAGTCCATCTGAAATTATGAAACGGATTGACAGCTTTGACGCACATGGTCATTTCAGTCTGATATGTGTTGAGAACACAAAGAAGACTCTCCACAATAAAAGAGTAACCCGTCAGAATGACTATTCTTGAGTGATGTATTAAGATTCATACTGTCTTGTATTGCGCCATGTATATCGCATCAAAAACATTCCAAGGCGCATGATGAAACTGACTAAAAGAGAAAGAATGACCGTTTTCAAGTTTGATTTCAAACAATCCAAAGTATCTACCGAACTGATATTAAGAGGAAATATGTTCCGGAAAAACGAAGCAGCAATGCAATGAATCATCTCGTTGCAAAAGATAAGCTATTTCTTTCATCTGTTCATCTCGATGCAAAAACATACCGTATGTACAATAAACCATGATCAACAGATCAAACAATAGCTGATTAAAATCATCATCATGTTGTTATTGTTGTTGCTGCTGTTGTTTACAAGCAGAAAACATTCAAACACTGTGAAAGCGTATAATTTTCCTTTCGAGTCCAAAGATATCATTCTTTCACACAAAATTGCCAATGTCAGACTTAGCGTGTGATCATTATCGAGTCAAAATGTTAATCATTGTGGTTATCATTCAGTGAGCAGTTAATATTTGCAAAATTATACGAACGGATCGCTGTACCCACTCAAATTATGTGATGAATGGATATCATCAGTGGGTAACGTTATAACATAAACTACACTCTGCAAGCTAAGCAGCAGTAGTGTATTTGTACCACCAATAATAAGACAAACTTAACTTGCTTGGAAACCATTCATGTATAATTGGCTGGAGCAAGTCTCTCTGTGATAAAATGAAATGAAAGACGTCAAAATATGCCTAAAGAGGTCAAGTACCTTGCATTAAAATCAAGGGTATACAAATTCAAGTATTCTCCCTTTGTTTGATAATGCATTGGAGACAGTGGCGAAATTAAAAGCCACGAGCTCTGGATAATTGTTTTGAGTACCATAGACGCAGGTCGCACACAGAACAAGCATTCAACATGTTTGAGATTCTTTTTAAAATGATGCAAGTGTTCGAAAATTTTCTTTCGCTCATGAATAGAACACGACAAAGGTATTCCGAACATGCTTAAGAGAAACAGTTGTGAATGGACGATATAAGCATTCTTACGATCTCGAAATTTCAGTGTTTGGTTCAGTGAAATTAGAATAGTACAGTGCATGGTTGCACTTTCCAAACCATATTATGACAGAATGCATGTCATTGTATTGATTTTTAGTGAGTTAACCAACAAGGGCTTTTTTGTTGCTTAGGATATTAGCCAATCCTTTTCAATGCATGCAGTGCAGGTGATAACACATTCAAGATGTTATCTCGGATGAATTATTTGAGGGAATATCAAAGGTATGCCCTTTCATGGATGTTGCTTTAAAAATGGACACCACATCACCGTAGCCAACGAGAATTAAGCGTTGAACGCGGTAGTATATTGGCAACTTGAAGAAGGCCTTATTTATCTATTTACTTTCTAAGAATCACGGCATTGAAAAGCTTACATCTCAAAGCTTCATAATGTTAAGTAATACATCTCTTGAAGTAATCAGAACTTTATAAATCTGAAAGGTTTAATAAATATGAGTTTACGTTTTCTTCTCAGTTTTTTCTCTTTAATTTGGAGTGGCTCCATGAACAGTACAATGGTCTGCCTCTGCTGTGCGTCATAATATGTCTTGAATAATATTCATGACAGTAGATTCAATTAAGACTATTGAGCCATAGCTCATAATCATGCCTATTTCTCCAAAGGAGAATATACTTGCAGATCACAAAGTCTCCCTTTAAAAGTTTTAGACTTATGTGAGCAAATCCAAAGGTTGTGTTGGTGGTCCATCTAAGAGAATCTTCCTCAGTCATTACACCATGTGCGAAAACAAGGTTTTTCATGACAAAGAAACAGGAATATAGCTAGCTTTTTTGGTAGCATGGAGATCCGTGCGTTTGAATATTACATATCGACTCTCTACATTGACTATTTTGGTTTACTATTTGACGGTGTACGTTCTTTATCATGAATAGCGAATCTTTGTCACATACACATTAATTGTACGAGTCACGCATGTACATCTGTGATTATTTTATTTCACTGGCTAGGATTTTCACCGTCTTTGACGTGGCTACAAATCCCGTATTGAGGATTCAAATTGGACTTTAGAAAGGTCCCATCATTTCTCTGGTATGATTCCCCGATACTTTGTAACTGCAGAATTGCTCGATGTGCAAAACATAAATGCAAGCACCGAGAAGTTCACGAAGAGTACATGGCCTTCATTTGATTGAAGCTTAATTCAATTCTCGTATAGTTTTCCCTGAAAGGAAAGGAGTGGAAAACTGGAACATTTTAATGAGCTGTTGCTCATATTCATTACCCCTTTTCAGTTAGGGCGTTTGTTTGTTTGGTTGGTTTTTAATTGTTGGGCCATGCATACGAGCATACGTGGATATCCAGGCCAGTGCACACTTTCCTTTGAGTAGAAAGCAGCAATTCGCTTTAACCGCACTTTCGGTCAATTATACCAATAAGTTTGATGAACTGGCATTTTTTTTTTTTTTTAAAACCATTTTTACAGTGTACAGCCATGTATACTGTAGTGGTCTATTTCATCTATGATGAAAACGTAGGGAATCTGAAAAACAAATCAGAAGAGAAGAATCGGATACCGATCCCAAAACTCAGTCGCCAGGTTGACATAAGGTCCACATAGAAAGGTTGTGGAAGGAGTTCAGTGGAGGGAATGTCACTTTGCTTGCATGTAAATCCAGCCTTTTACACAATTCTGGAATAAATGGAACGGGGCTTCGCCCACGTTCATGCTGAGCCATGTCGCCAAGATATGCAAGGCAACACCAGCAAACTTTTTCTGAAGTACGTCCAGCATCAGGCCTACCCATGGAGGTGCGAGTGTTGCAAGTCTCTATACGACCAGCATGCCGAGCATGTCTGGATGTATTGGAACAGGGCCGCGCCCAGTCCATAAGCCGAGTCACAAAGACAAGGCAAGTTGAGCTGCTGTTCTCTAGCCACCATTGTGACTATACCTACCTGGGGAGAACAGCCCACTGGCTCCAGCTCGTTGAATTGTAGAAGATACATCTGGTCTGGTCTGTCCGTCACTGCCATCACACAAGGAAAAGATGAATACCACTCGAGACGCCGGCCTTTTATAGGGGTTCGGCCAATACCTCATTTGAATTTTAAATTACTTTGAATTCCTTTGTGTGATTCCACTGCCTGAACACCTGGGATATGCTAACCTCTGAAGACTTGTACGAGTGTTATGTAATAGAATACACATCACGGTGGCTGATTTTTTGCCTCCCGTACAGGGGAAAAATTCCATTTTCTTTCATGCATTTTCATATGAAGATAAGCCACCGGTACAAGTCGTTGCCATTCACTTTGTAGTCTCGCTCAGCGTCGGGATCCTCGGCGATTACGTAATGCCACGTTCTACACTGTTCTACTTACGGCCTTTCCCGGGAAGTGGGGAGTTTTCCCAGACTGAAGACATGGAGATAAGTAAGGCCGACTACTAATCTTTTACTTCTCTGTCTTAATTGGCAGCCATGTTTCGACTGCAATGATAATGGAGAAAACTGCACAAAATCCGGAGGTCCGCCTGGAGATAGAGAACCCGTGCACTATACTCTTTTCGTTGCGTCTCTCACTTCTTCTTGTCAAGAGGACTTTATTGCCTATTCTTACGCTTGTAGAATTGACGACACAACAGACAGGTTTGAAAAAAAAAACTTTTGATTTGATTCCATCCTGACCCTGCTGACTCTAGTCAGTTTTGCTGTTAGAAATTTACTCTTGTTTGGTAGTGTTTGATTCTTTGCACTTAGACCTTTTACAGTTTTAATACAAAGCTTGTTTCTTTGACCTTTCGTCGATTCTTCATAATTTCATCCCGGTAATCATTTATTTAAAAAAAAAACATCAATTATTAGCATATGTAAACATTTTCTGAATAATCGATTGCGATGTGTCACCAAACATGCCAAAAGCTCAGGAATGGTTCTACCCATTTATTCTGTTTTCTCAGGCCTGTAGCCGGTGTCATCAACATCTGTCCGATTGGCCTTGAGCTGAGCAGAAAAAGGCTACTGGATACTGTCCAACACGAGATGTTTCATGCGCTGGTAAGTTGGACCCTCATGACTTTTCACGACCGAAGAGTCTTACACAATGAGCGTACCCTCTACCAACCTCAGAAGAAGAGTCCCTTAAGGAAAAAAATCACAAGAACAAAACAACAAAAACAAAAACAAAACATAACATAACCCCCATAGTCATTGTAAATTCAGGACCACATACACTCTAAAAATATTTGGTAAAATGTGCCATGAGGGTAATTATGTGTCCAACCAACTTTAGGAATTTCTTTGGGCATTTCTTTTTATCCAATTTGATGGAAATTTTGCACATTCTAAAGTAATTACTGCTTATTTTTACCCTAACTGGACAGTACGCTCCACCCCCCCCCCCCCCCACCCCGCTTCCCGCACTGGGTAAAAATGTTGCCCATAGTTGGTTGGAATTACCCTCGTGCTGGTTAAAATTTCACCCAATAATTTTTTATAGTATAATTGAACATTCTCTGATCTCTTGCAGCAAGATTCATTTAGGTCAAGTGTTTTGTTGCATGCTAGATTTGTATACACTTCAACTGGTCACTCCGAGTCTCCGATGTTTACGAACTTGCTCGTTATGCACGTAGAAATTTTTTGCGAGTCCTTCTCAAGGCGGGCTTTAAATGTGATCTGTCGGGAGCACTCATGTATGATGCACCATGCTTCGCTTAACTTAAGTGGCCTGGACTTATGCAATTCCATTGTCCATTTTCAGATGTGCACAAATCCCGCATCCAGCAAAAATGCCACGCCCACTTACGGTACTTGGAAACTATTTGGACCGGTATTTCGTGGAATGTGGTCAGCGAGAGGTGGCAGTCAGCTCCGCACACGATAAGGATGTTTCTTGAACATTTTCCTTGTCATCTCTTGCCATCTCTTTTGATGGATCTTTGAAAGTAGATGGTGTGTACAAATACTCTGTAGTAAGCGTAGACACTTCGTATTCGACATGTTGGAAGCACATTAAACCAGGATTAATATCACCTGTAATTTTATTGTTTGCAGGGATTCTCTTCATCGATGTATGGTCTCTATCGAGATGCTAATGGCAGGCCTTTGACACCACGAGAAGCGAATGGGTTACCGGCTTATAATCAGAAGTGAGCTACGTTTTCTTTACTCAAAGGGGTGCGCCCGGGCGGCGCCAGGGTATTTTGATATGAAGCATTGATTCTTTTCTGGTTTTTGGCCTTGGCCCACAGGTGGATTTATTTACGTTTCAAATTAACAAATAGGGTTATTGTGGTTGCATGGCCCTGCCATCTCGTCACTGGAAAATTGATAGGGGCAGCCACCCCCTGCCCCCTGTAGCGCCGCCCTTCTTAGTCACCATTTTAACAGAAAATTTAAATTTGTGAAGAATATAATGCAGATAAACGTACATTTTAATAGTGTCATTTGACTTTCAAAAAATGGAATAATTGCAATTAGTTTTGAAGAATATAAGTTAGATGTGTTATTTCATTTTCAACAAATGGTATAATACAATGTAGGAGACGGAATCTAAAACCTTTGAGCTATAGCGGGAAAGCATGGAAAGTGGGAGGTCAGAATTTTTTTTCCAAGAGGAAACATGTCTGCGTCCTAGAACCATTTAGAATAATAATGTGAACAATCCACTCTTGATCATTCATTAAAATAGCTTCCATTAATAGGCACTGAAATGTAGAAGAAATCAGTCCATTTGCTACCTTGTGAAAGTGAAAAAGAAATCAACTTACCAACACATTCTCTCGTATTTTCATTTGAACGCTTTTACGTAGAACTTTTGAGTTTGTTTGGAGCGATCGAGTTATACAGAACTTCACCCTAGATTGGGACTACGTCAATGGTACGACGAAGCGATCCGTTCAGGCATTTGTTACGCCAAACGTACTGGTGAGATTATTCAAAGTATTCTTCCTGTTTGTCATTTTGCTTTTAATTATCGTCAGGGCAAGAACGAAGATCAGATGATTCTATAAAATTAATGGAGATGTTAAAATACCGAAACGTATCTTACAGGAAAAAGAAGCTATAATTAAGTTAGCACTTTGGCAGATGCTCTTTTCGGATCTGTATTTCTATTAGGGACAAGAACTCACGAAAGACCAGGGGATAGGCAAAAAATATGAGTGTCTTTCGTTTTAAAGTGATAAGGATGAACAATGCCATGTCGTCAAAATACTGTTAGCATTTTAAATTTGGACCTAAATGAGTCTACGGTTGTGGTTTCACCTCTAACATTTCTAATATCTCACTAATCATTTATTTTTGGTGAGAAATTAAAATTTGGCCGACTAAAGTGCACACCTCACGTAGACTAATCTTAGACATATTAGAAGTTAATGAGAAGTGAACGGCATCTATATTCTTGTTTGGATAAAATATTTTTTGTTCATTTTGTTCTCTTAAAAATTCCATGGAATTTTGTTTTGTGGCATTTGTTGAAACAATTGTTTGATCGCAGTGTGATGCACCTGTTATGATTCCTCCTCTTCTTTGACAGAGAGAAGCCAGAGCTCACTTTGGATGTCCTAGTCTGATGGGTGTGGAATTAGAAGACGGTGGAGGATATGGCACTGCAATGTCTCACTTTGAGAAAAGGATCCTGGCAGTAAGTCACGCATGCCCGTAGCACTAGAGACAGATTAGTTGACGTATGACTGCGTCGCGACTGACGCGATCTGCGAGGCGCCGAAACTTATAAAAATCCTTAAACTGCCATCTCACTTGAAAGGCGATCATGGGTGACCATGGCGATCTGTGGAATTTCGTAAAAGCCTGGCAGAGTCTCCATATAGTTCCATGTTTGGCCCGTGAGGGATGATCGGCAGCATCATTTCTGAAGTGTGTCTCGGGAACCGGACTGAAAACACGGGCTATAGAAGCCGCTTCCAGGGCGCTGGTTTACACTCTTAGAAAAATGATGCTGAACTTTTTCTTGCATTGGTACCTTAAAAGGTTCTTCAAAGAACCATTAAAGGTTCTCTGAAGGGTTCTAAAGGGGTTTTTAGAACAATTATTTGGTATACATGGAACCTTTTGGGGTTCTTGGAAAATAAAAAAGAACCCCTTATAGGAACTGTTTTCTGTAGGGTTCTAAGTACGGGACAAAAAAGGATTCAAAATGGCACATTTTTCTAAGAGTGTACACTGCCTTCCTCGTTAGAGATTGATAAGCTCTTGAGCCGACGATTTTGCGCCTCTGCACTCTCTCTCTACCGAATATTGAGCCTGTTTTGGGCGATGAGGAAGATGGCGGCGATGCTATAGAATACGAAGGAGAAGATTTTAAAAAGAATCATGCCACGATCCATCGCCCTTTATCGCTTTTTATTCATTTTTAATTTTTTTTTTAGTCGCAGCACAGTGAGATGGGTATATATAAACAACTTGATGAGGTAAAAATTCATATGGTTGATCAAAGTAAAGTAATGTCATGTAAGTGAAAGTAATTCAGAATGACGTAATGTGGTGTAATTCAGATGTAATTTAAAGTAACGTGACTAACGTCATGATATTTCAGTGTTATAGCAATGAATACATTCGTCGTTCTTTTCCAGCTTTAGCACTATTCACACTGACTCCGTCCCGAAATCGATTCGCAACTGAGTATACTTAATCTACACCTAATAGTAACCTCAATTTATCGAACTCTGAATGCATCAAAATAAAAAGACTGATGATTATTAAACATTTAATCTTTGATGCTAATAGCATTTGGGTTAAAGATTATTTTAACACTCTTGTATTATTTTAATCTATTTATCTACAGACGGAATCAATGAATGGTTTTTTGACTCCAGTCCGGGTCTTCTCTCGTATAAGCCTGGCGCTCATGGAAGATACAGGGTGGTATATACCGGATTATGATCTAGCAGACAATCTAAATTGGGGCAAGGGTCTTGGATGTGACTTCGTCCAAAAGAGCTGCAAAAATTGGATCGACACCAGGATAACAAGGTAACAGAAATCTCACGAAAGGTATCTATTCTCGATGAGTAAATGTTCACGGTATTGCTGATTTCTCGTACTATACAATACATTCATACCATCAGTGGTAATCATGGTTGCTTTTCAACCTACTTCCTCTTTTCCCAAGCAGTGCCTCTCCCCGCTCCCCCCCCCCTCCCTCCATAAGATTGGGAGGCGTCATAAAAGGGGCAGCTCTCTTTATAAAAGAAAATGCATGGCAAATCACAGTTGCTGTTTGGAAGAATTCGATTTGTGCACATTGTGGTTTCCGCTGTTGTTGATTTTCCCTTTTCTGCGGGAAAAGCCGGGTATATTTCCCCTCCATCCAAATTTGTCCATATCTCATTACTCGCAGTGATATTGATGAAAATAAATTAATATCGGGTGTATCATGCGTATTATCAAGACTGTATTATCCTGACTAGTTTATTTATGGGACGTATAGTTCACAAGCTTTCCTTCATAACATATTCTGCATTTTTCTCATAAATATTCTTTCGGTCGTCAGTTTCGTGCATTACCATCTGATCATGACTGCACATTTCATTTGATATGGAATTACTGAACTGTGCTTATTTTTTTTTATAATTTATGCATAATGTAATGTGCTATGTATACACGTTGAAGACTGGAAATAGTGAATAAACAACCTGCAACTCAACTTGAACTCGATTGTTATAGCAGTACCTTTCCTAAAGACCTCATATATCCAGTGCACCACTGAATATTATTTCTGTAATATGTAGTTCTTGTATGTTAACATTAAATGGTTTGAAAATTGAATAGAAAAGTAGAAAATGATGAAATAAGATAAACGATTCTTAATATAATATGACTAAATTTGCATAACAAATTTTAAAATGTTTTCTATTGCATCTACATCTTCCCCCCCCCTCTCTATGCATCTATCTCTCCCTATTAAATTTCCACCTTCACCAACTGTCTCTATCTCGCTCTCCCCTTTTATCTCCCCTTTCAACCACTGCGCATTTCTCATATCTTCTTCTCTGCCTATTTCTCTCTTCTCTCTCTCTGTTTTGTTTTTCCCTCTCTCATTTAATGCTCTCCATCTGCAACTGGTTCTCATTCTTTCTTTATAATTATCAGTGGTATGTCTCCAGCCCCATGGTGTACCAAACGTTTTGAGACGGGCTGCCACGCTGAGGGCACTGACGTCGCTTTCTGTAATCTCAACAAATATGATTCACCAATTTCGGAAATATTTCAGGTAGGAGCCCGGGCAAAACCCGTGGGAAGCTGTTTAATTTCTTTAAAGGGATCGGTTTTGTGTGTTATAGGAAATTTATCAAATTTGAGAATTATGGGACATCATAAATTATCTGTTGATGATAGTTGACCAGAGAAAAGGGGAAATAAAGAGCTTGGCTCCCCCAAATACCAGACAATCAGATCAGTAATTGGGTTCGCTATGTCCAATAATCTGTACATGACATATAAAAGAAGGTGCGAAAATACCCACACGAAGGTCGAAAGCTTATCAAGGCGTCAACAAAATACTACTATTTCCCATTACTATAAGGCGGAGGGCGGTAATTCATTTTTTTTCCAGTTTCACCTGGGCTACGGTTGATAGATTACTGTGTTGCCAATGAACATCAATTCTGGGGCTAGGACTCAAACACAAACCATCTGATCCACGGTCTGTCACGAACCCCACTATAGGCTAATACACCTCAACACATCTTCATATTTAGTCATTTCCAGCAGAAAGAAAAGAATTACAATGCCATTACATAGGTATAATTACAGAAAAAATGAAATAATGTACGTATTCATTCTTTTCTTGATAAGTAAAGTACGCACAGATAAATCATCATAAGATTTTCTTAAATTCTGTGGAAAAGGAGGGATCCACTAAAAGCAGTGCTTGTAATTTGTGGATCCACCAGATCCACAAATTGTAGATTGCTACACCACAACACATTTTTAAGGGAGAGGTGAAAGGAAGCAAATTTCTTCTTTTTTTTTTTTTTAATTCTGACGATCTTTTGTCAGGTTTTCACAGAGGTGAATGGAGTCGACCCCACTGAACTCTCGAGGATCGGAGGCAACAGACTAGCTGACTATTGCCCGTTTTTCGAGGCAAGTATTATTTATGATTCATTTCTAATAAGCCAGTGCGTAGATACAATCTTAGCATGAGCAGATAAAGGTCATTTGTACCACAAATCTAAAACCACTGACATGAATTCTTGATATGTGCTAATTATCGTGCATCTGTCATGTCTATGGTACGTTCCGTGATACCCAGGTGGAAGCATTCTTTTCAAAAGTGAAAATAAAAGCTATTCGTGAGGCACCTCAGTCACTTTGGAGTGATTATACTAAGTGTATAAGAAAGGACCTCTCCATGTTTACAATATCTGTGGATATTCGGGGTCATTTGTGACATGAGCTAACTCCGAACTGGTCTATTGAAATCATCCTGAAAATCCTTTGACAGAATCATGAAAAAAAGCATATCAACGTTCTAGGCGTACTCGTTTACAAATATCATCCCGGTCATATGGAAGGTCTACAGAAACTCATGGGGGTCTTTTTTTCTTCTCTCTTTCATATATGGTATTTGCAATCAAATAAACTTGTTTTGTGATGTGATCCATTGTTGTTCAATGAGTGCCCAAAATATGCGTGGATCATATTGTGCAGCGGTATAAAATTGCCAAGAAATAGGGCTGGGGCTTTATGAATTAGAATACTTATACTGCCATGACTGGATGGGTTCAAATATTTCAAGCTCATTATCATGATTATAGGGCACGTGAGACAAGTCTATCCAACTTGCTTTTCGGTTCCGTCGTGATAAGTATGCCTCCGATGTGGCTAATAGAGAAAAAATACCTTTTCAAAACACTGGAATATGTTCATCTAAACTTACACTAGGCCAAGACATACATGTCATGTGGAGGGAGTGTACAATGCGTATAGCTTGGTATCGCATCCCACCGCTGCCGCCACTCAAACATGGTAAATACTCTGGTTTATCTGACAGTGAAATGAAGAAGAAATAAAGTATAATAACAACGGGCCTTCTTAGATTGAATAATTGAGATGCTTAAGAAGTGAGGTTCCGTGTTATTTCAAAGAGAATAATTAGAGTCATTCATTTTCCTTTACTCTTTAAATGATCGAATTGTACAACAAAGACGAATGATAAATGGCACTCTGTAGATGTGAGATTCTCTTAAGCTCTTACAAGAAATAATGATATTCTTGTATGATTACAGGTTGATTATCGTGTAACTTGGAACCAATCTGCCAGTGATCTTTATTGCACCAACGTGGAAAGTATGTTCACATGATACTACATCATACCTGTTTCACACAAGCTGTCATTCCTCTTGTTGATTCTTTCCAGTGAAGTTAATGACGTACATACACTATGAACCAAACAAAACTCGCACTCCTCCGTTTGTGTAGATATAATAGTTTTTTCTCACCCCGGTGTTTAAGCGATACTTTGGCGCAAAAAATGCAAAAACTGCTTGCCATAGGCCACCATAGCAATACGTCAAAATGTGCGTTTGTGACCAGAGACTTTTTCTTAGGAGCGTTTCATGAAGTGTCTTGTCAGTGATTTTTATTGACAAATTTGCTCTAGGCCAATCAGATGCAAGGATTTCGTAGCTTATAACAGTTGTTAGTAAAAAAAAAAAAAAAAAAAAAAAAAAAAAAAAAAAAAAAAAAACACTGACAAGACACTCCATGAAACGCTCCCAAGATCAGTAGATTTGACTGGATTCTGTCATGTCTGTTCGGATGTTCGGGGGGGGGGGGGGTGTTTCATGAAAGTTGTCAGCACTGACAAGTTGTCAGTCACTGACATTTTCGGTAAAATCCGTGGTTTTGATCGGCTGAGAAGCACTGATCACGGGCTGTTACTATGGTAACTGTCAGTGACTGACAACTTGTCAATGCTGACAACTTTCATGAAACGGTGCCCTGAAGGGCGGAGCTGAAATGACAACTCGTATGCAGTGGCGTAACAGCCGGGGGGGCAGGGGGGGGGCAGAGTGCCCCCCCTGAAAGATTTCAGCGGGAAAATCCACCAAACCACCGGGAAAAATGAAAGGGAGGGAAAGGAAGAAAAAGGAAGGGAGAAAGGGAAAGAAAGAAGAAGAAAGGGAAAGAAAGAAGAAGAAAGGAAAAGAAAGAAGAAGAAAGGAAAAGAAAAAAGGAGAAAAGGAAAGAAGGAAGGAGAAAGAGAAAGGAAGAAGGAGAAAGGGAAAGAAAAAAGGAGAAAGGGGAGAAAGAAGAAGAGAGAGAGAGAGGGAAAAGAGGGGAAAAAGAGGAAAGCAAAATGAAACAAAAGAAATGAGGGAAAATTTTAGTACCAAAACCCCGGAGTTTCCGGGGGCTCCCCCGCAGTGGCTTTCCCTGTAGACCCCCATCAGGGGCCCTAAGCCAGAACCCTGGGACCCACCCGCTAAGCAACTTGCGGTGCGGGCTCACCTCCGCATATTCTATTTCTAGACTTAGTTACCGGGAAATTTTCGGCTCTGCCCCCCCCCCCCCCGAAATCAGGCAGAGAATTATACCACTGACTCTAGACTTAATTACTGGGAAATTTTTGGCTATGCATGTGTCCCCCCACCCCATAACAGGCAGAGAGCGAAAGAAGAGCGGGAACTGACAGCGCAAAAACGTCGGAGCTTCCGCGCTTCGCGCGGGAGGGGGGAAACTCCCCCCTCCCTGCACCCTCCCCTCTAGGGAGCACTACATTGGTGTAAACTCCAGAAGGTAGGGGAATCTGTCATCCCCACTTGGGGGAGAGGGGGGATGGTGTGTGTTCAAATTCTCCCCCTCCCCCATGCAGACACACTTTTTGAGGAAGAAAATATATTTCAATTAATCAGTAAGTAAAGATTCTGACTACCTATCATAAACAACCATTATATTTTAGAATTTCTATTTGAAAATACTATTGAAATAAAAAAAGTGGTTATTTTTGGCTCGCTCGCTCGCCAAAATCTTAGGATTTCCATCCGAAAATGCAATTAAAATCGAGAAAGGTGGTTATTTTTTGGCTCGCTCGCTTCTCTCGCTCGCAAAATAGTTATGAAAATGTGTGTGACAGGGAAAAAATGGTTAACAATTTTTTACATCCCCAATCCTCAAATTGGATTTACGCCGGTAGAGCACTACCGTCCTCCAAAAATGCAGTCCTAGCTACGCCACAGATTCTAGACATAGACTAGTTACCGGGAAATTTTGGGCTCAGCCCCCCCTGATAACAGGTACCTGTTACGCCCCTGCTCGTATGTAATGGACTAGACTGACTGACTACACTCTTTCCATGATGTCTGCTGCACTCATGTCGATTGCGTCATTGCATTGGGCCCTGCATGCGCCAATCGAACCTACGAAAGCATTTAGCATGATGTTATGATACGCCAGTAATCAGCATAATGTTCGCTGTTTTTTACAATCAATTTTCGTAAATATCAGTTTCAAATCGAAGACCACACGTTGCCAGTGCCGCCATCCCACGTGTGGAATATGGCATGTCTTGTGCTACGGGCTTTATGATTTCTTTATTGCTTTGTTTCTTTTGGTTTCATTTGTTTATTTGTTGTTTTTTAGTGGGTTTTTTTTTGGGGGGGGGGGGTGTTACCATGCCATCGACCGTTTGCATGGTTGGAGTCATGTACTATATTGATAATTCCTGGGTGGTCCTCTACAACGAGAATGCTGGGCATTTTACACTCTAATTTAATTTTATATGGTTGCAACTATAGCTGATGCAAAAATTACATTTCTGCAATTTCTATTTAATTTTGATATTTCCTTCTCGTAATTAAAACGAATTTTACATGATTCGAAGAGGTGAATTTCCCTGGTAGCACAATCATGGCTTGCGTCGGGGATGTTACTAAAGCACAAAACTTCAGCCAAATATAGGATAGAGATGTATTTCAGGTGTTTGATTACTCTTCGCTTGTTATTTCCTACCAGTTATCGATGACTGCCGCAGTAATGAGTGCATGAATGGTGGAGTATGTCGTGACGTCATCAGTGGTTACTATTGCGATTGCCCGGTCGGATATGCAGGTGGTTTCTGTGACCATGGTACGAATATGAAGTAGTTCTGATTGCATTTCATATTCATCATTTTTCATGATTGATGTGAATATTTTCTATCTGAAAGAAAGTAAAGTAATCAGTATTGCATCATTGAAATTTTAAAGATATGTAGTTACTATTTATTGAAAAATGCGGAGTTTTTAAAATAATTATTGGCATCTTCGCCTTTCAAGGTACATGCATGTATGCAAATATAATGTGTTAATGTACCTGAAAAAGTGTGACACATACATACATGCAATGATTCCACCATTGATAAAATTGTTCAGAAATTATTGTGGACATGCATTAGTCTAGTCAATGGCTTTCTAGACTTCCTTTACCATATTTACAGCGATTCGGGGTTCGATTGTCAGCTGGGTCTTTTGGATGGTGTCTTAAAAGGTCGGACCTCACGAGTGAATAATTGTAAAACAATTTTTTTTTAAATGTTTTCGCACTTGAAATTACATTTTAGATTTTCTTGCCTTCAGTACAACTCTTTTATTTTGTTTTGTGTGCGTTTGTGTCTTTTTCCTTTTTAAAATTTGTTTTTTTTTAAGAAAAAAATCTCTAATATCTTTCTCTTCATGTTGTGTCTAGTTAATGTCGAATGCACAGTGAACTCAGAGTGCCAAGTCAACGAAGTTTGCACGGCCAACCAGTGCGTATGTCAGCGAGATAGAATAAGAGATCAGAATGATGCGTGCATCGGAGTAACAGGTTAGGTTTGTGATGTAGCCCATCTGTCATGCTTATTTCTGTCCCCCTGATATTTTGGTTTTAATGGGAGGTATTGGTTTTATTTGAGAGATGTGAAAATCAGCAAGCCTGCCGATTGTAATCATGGTAAGAGAAGGATGTAGATGTATGTCATTTTCTTCCTGTTTTCCTTTTGACAATAATATTGATGACTTGATAAGGGGCACATTCGTGTGTTAATTTTGCATTTCGAAAGTTTGATTAAATTTTGGAAATGCATATAGTCATTAAATATTGTTTTTTTATTATGATTTTCTAATAGATGTAAAGGAATATTCGATGACTCTAACAGTTATGGAGGTTAACGGAGTACCAGCTGTGTATCACCCTTCATTGATGGGGCCTGCGGGAGAAGGGTTAAGACATGGCATCGAGTATGAGGTAAGAAAGGTTAATTAGTTTACGAAAAAGCCTTTCAGGAAAACTACTCTAGTACTACCGAAACAGACTTGTTAGATACCACCTGGAAAGCTAGGACAGTGGCTTCTCAACTGGTGGGCCGCGAAGCTTTTTCGAGTGCGCAGCGAGGTCGACCAACATAGATGATGATACATGACAAAGCTGAATTAATTAATTTTTTTCAAAGACTGCTTCACGACAAGACGGGGATA
>CM057165.1:20972806-21025039 GCA_029962745.1 Echinometra lucunter | reverse complement strand
TAGGAAGTGTAATAGTGCATATGATTACCAAATTATTCGAGTTTTGTTTTTCTAGTGTCAGGTAATTTAAGTTTTGTAAGGTTGTCTGGAAAAATGGTCAGGACCCACAGTCAGCCTGAAGTTGATAAAAGTTTAGAAGTATTGTTAGGACTTGATTGATTGAAATTCACATTTATTTCTTTTTGAGGCAATGATACTTGTTTATAATACAGAGAAGGTGGCGGACACCCGAAAAGCGGTGTTTGTGTTACATGTGTTAGGGACGTCGAAGACATAATGACAGCACTAAAAATATGTGATGTACGAATAATAATAGAGACGTTATTTAACGCAAAATGGGAACGTTATACAGACAAAGGGAAAGGGCTGGGATCAGAACCCACTCTCACGACCTAGTGATAACTTCCTTCAAATATGATGATGTTGAAAAGCTAATACCACTATTAATTTCCCTGTTAAAGAGTGTAGTTGTGCCAGGTGGCTGGCTGGTAATGGCTAGATAACTGTTCAGTCGAATGAAAGACACAACATGCACTGTATTCGGGGTGAGGATGTTAACGATGCCGCTCTTGCATTATTGTTTATGTGAACGTCATGGCCAACACGAATAGCCCGATTCCCTTCCCTCAGGTTCGCCAGATCTTACGGAATGACCCAACCCTTCGTGGCGACCTGCTAGACGTAGTAACCAGGAACATATCCAGTGGAAGTATCATTATGGATCTGGCCTTGATGTTTCGGCAGAACTCGTCCGAAAGCTCGTCTAACATCACACTGGCCTCAGTGGCTGCTGCTATTACCATGCAGGGAAATATCTTTAAAAAGAGTGGCACGACATACACGGTGGCCGTGAATGCAACCGTTGTTCAAGGTTTGACCACTATCATGACTATTATTTGCATGAATCTAGGACATGTAAAATGGACCATATTTCACCAATCTTGAAAGAGTTACATTGGCTGCCAGTCAGGGATCGTATAGAGTACAAAATTTTGTTCCTTACTTGGAAAGCTTTACATGGTCGTGCTCCTTCATATCTTGTAGATCTCATTTCCGAATATGTACCAAGACGTTGTTTGCGTTCTTCTAGTAAGAATCTTCTTGTTGCTGGAAGAACAAAGTCATCCTTTGGCGATCGTGCCTTTACTGCTGCTGCTCCATTTCTATGGAACCAGTTACCAGCCCATATCCGTTCAATTGATTCCTTTGATTCCTTTAAGTCAAATCTGAAAATGGTCCTCTTTGCTAAAGCGTACAGTGGAATGTAATTCAACACAAATATGTAGTTTCTTATTCTATTTACTTTTCTTCTTTTCATTCCTGACTATTCATGCCCCTCGGAATAGTATTACTAGGTAGATGGCGCAATACAAGTGCATTATATTATTATTATTATTATCAATACTTAATATTTTCTAAATCAGTGTATCTTATGATTGGAAAATAGTTGATCGAACCTGTCTACAGTGTGTACTGCAGGGATACGGTAAAGATTAAACAGTGTAATTACTTTTTAATACACAAGTGGCCCACATAGTCAGGCTCCAAACACACTTCTCTTCCTATCCTAAATGACTACTACTTCCAAGTAACCTTTGTAGCGAGATGGCCATTAAACAATTTCTTGAATGTTCTCTAATATATTATTCTGTTTAATAAAATAGTTTACATTTTCACATTTTTTGTTTACAAGAATGCGTAAACAACATGAACAATGCTTCTAGATCTATTCGTCTATTATTACTCCCCTATTCTCTCTCTCTTCTTCTCTCCGTCCTGGCTATGCATCTTATCTCTGTTTCTCCCTCTGTCTTTCTCATCATCTCTTTCATAATTTCTAAGTCTTTTTTTCGTATTGTTTCTCATTATCTATCTCAGCATTTCCTATTTCAGTCATAGAAAACGGTGAAACCAAAAAAGAGGCGTTGTGGCCCAGTGGATAAGTCTCCAGACTTTGAACCACAAGGCCCGGGGTTCGAATCCCTGCCGCGGCACTAATGTCCTTTGGCAGGATATGAATCTACATTTGCCCACGTCTTTCGGATGGTGACGTTAAAGGTCGGTCCCAGACGATATTTGATTGATAAACGTCTGTCAAAAACCCAATTCGAGAGAGAGAGAGAGAGAGAGAGAGGGGGGGGAAGGCTCTTTTTTGTCTATCATTCTCATTTCTCCTTTCTCCATATAATGGCTCATTATCTTGCTCCCTTCTCGAGAATAATTATTATATTACATGATACATTTATTCAGATCTTCACAACATTTAAATCTATAAACCATTTATATCGCTTAATTTTCCCATTCTCTCACTTTTGAAACCAGATGCAAACGAATGTGAAGATATGGCAGGCAATGAATGCTCACCTAACGCTCAGTGTACAAACACAGTTGGAAGCTATGAATGCTCTTGTTTACCTGGGTATGAAAACACTGGACCAGTGGGAGCGCTTGCCGGTCGAAGTTGCACAGGTACAGTATTACATAGCTGTATGCCTCTCTCTCTCTCTCTCTCTCTCTCTTTCTCACCCTCTTTTGTTGTCCCTTCTCTCTCTCTCTCTCTCTCTCTCCTTCTTTCTACCTGTCTTTTCTATATCCTTTTTTTTTTTTTTAGAAATACAGATGGTAGGTCTGAATGCTCTTGTTTACCATGGGTACAAGGCAGGATTTTTTTTCCGGGGGGGGGGGGGGGGGGGGTGGAGGAGCAAGAATATGTTTGATATTAGCGGGAAAACCAAAGCCTAGGGAGCGAAGCGACCGAGTCGGGGAGGGTATTTTGGGAGGAGGAAGCTTTGTATTTTTAGAATTGAAAATGAACGATCTGATGCACACTTTTGGTGGTATTTTTTGGAAATTTTCAACAGAAAAAAAGAAGAAAAAAAAGGGGGATGAAAGTTTCAGTTATGATATAAGATGATAAGATAAAAGTGCCGAAAATGGGAGAAGGTTATTTCACAATAAATCAATAAATTCCGCTCTGAAAGCTTAGATATGAGGTTGCTTCCGGGAAGACTTTAGAGAGGACTGTCCACTTCGACTTCGACAAAATAAATTATGATACCTACGACTACATCACGCTGTTTGTACTTGCATGGCTGAACTGCTCTAAGATGCAATGTTTGACCAGTGAATAAAATCCCGGTCGCTACGCTCACTTACCTTGAAGAAGATGAAAAATTCTGTTAACTGCCAGGTACAAGATATGCCTTGGTTAGTATTGTTATTGTGTGTCTACAAGAGCTAGAGACTACATGACTATAGGGAGAATATTGCGGCAGGTTAAAGCTCAATTGAAGTGTAGGTACGATTAATAAGCTCAAGGTATAGGCAATAGCTCAATCAAGATGACTCGCTAGACGCTGACAAAGTTCACGTCCAAAAGATGACGATTTGTTTGCATTAGAATTTGCTTTTGTTTTGGTACCTCCCTTTTTTGTCCAGATATCAATGAATGTCTAATGAGTTTGGTCAAAGACTGCTCACCACATGCGGAGTGCTTGAATGTGAACGGGTCATACATATGCATCTGCTTGGAAGGTTATCAGGACAAGTCGCTTGATGCTAGCAGACCCGGGAGAGTGTGCGACAAACAAGGTTAGTACTATTTGGAGGTGTCTCCACCAGATGTTTTCATCGATCCCACTAATCTTAAAGCCAATTCCCAGAAGATAATACATATATCTAAATTCATTTTAATGCGTTAAACTTATGGACCTAAAAATCCGCACTGTTTAAAAAATGAACGACAACAGGATATTAAAAGAGAAAAGAGTCTTCATTTTCATGCCTCTTTTTCAAACTCATGGCATGTTTGTTTGTTTGTTTGTTTGTTTTTGTTTTTTTCAAATCTAAATCCGATACAGTCTGTCTGTTCCATCAGTAAAGTTTAGTGCAGGGTTCTGTAGTCTTACAACACTCATCATATATCGTATATGTCTTCCTGTGGTGCAAAGATCTGTACTTTAATAGTGAAAGGAATGAATACAGCTAGCATAGAACAGATACAGTTTTTCTATGTAAGTGCGTCATTATTTCAAATAAAATTTATTTTTTCGTTTTCCCCATTAAAAAGAAGTTTACAGTTTTGTTATTTTGAGGGAAGAACCAATCATCTACCTCTACAATATGACGAGCTAAGAAGCTAAGTTGAATTTAGGGCTGCCAAAGGGATCTCCTACCTTTAAACATCACTGTACGCTCCAGCCCAGTTCTCCAGTGATGATTAACTGTCGTCCGATTCCTAGAATGAAAGGTTCAATTTTGAACCCTAAATGCAACACTGGCAGCACCTTTTTGGGGGGTTGCAATCTTTCACTCTATATGAAAAAGTTGCAAAGATGCGCCCTTTTGTACTTGTTTGCACCCTTTAAAGGTGCAACTGTGCACTGGTAAGGGTGCAGAAAATTTTGCATTCAAAGGGTGTAAATTTGCACCTTCCCTAAAGGGTACACCCTTAAAGGTGCATAATGCTTCATAGGGTGCAAAGTTGTACCCATAAAGGAGCTCCCAGTGTTGCATTTGAAAGTTGCAAAATTGAACCTTTTTTTTCTTAGTGTGTTGCATAAAATGTTAGTCATATTACAACCAAATATATACTCAAGTATTATATTTTTTTTTCCAGTCTATGGGCTTCCGGTAGGTGTCACCATCGCCTTGTCAGTCGGCCTAGGCAGTGTATTCTTCCTCTCCGTCCTTCTCATGTTCATCTGGTGCATTTTAAGGAGAAAGAAAGCAAGTCTACCACAAAAAGGACCTTTCGAAACTCGAGCTCCGCATCATCTACCCCATTACCACGCCCACGATGTCGTAAAGAGCGTTAGGAAGATTGATTACGATGTGGAGCTCCCGTTTGACGTTCGTAACAACCGCCATCAAAGGCACCGCCCACATCGGGAGCGGAATGAGCCTCGCCAACATCATAAGCGGAAAGAACCTCGCCTGTTTCAAGAACTTGATAGGCCCCGCCCACATGATAAGGGCGAAAAGTCCCGCCCATACAAACGTGAAGATTCCCGCCCGCATCATAAGCGTGCAGAGTTTCATCCACATAATGAGCGTGAAGAACCCCGCCTATTTCATCATCTTGATGAGCCCCGCCCACTTCCCGGTACTATCGTGGTAGGCGACGTAAATAGGAATTGGTATTACGGTGAAGATAGGAATCACATGGATTCTCCTTTCATGTCCACTGGGCCAGCATTTCGAGCTTTATTTCATCAAAATAATATGTAGCTTGATAACGTTTTATATATGAACATTCTATATTAGTGTGAGGATGAGACAGGGACGGAGCTAAACTTTAAATTTACTAGATTAAGCTTTTGGCCTTCCCGGCCACGACCTGATACGCTTAAGTTTCTTTAACATACCTAAGTTTTTCCTGAACTCGTGAGAAATGATTATTTCTTGATGAATTTGTTAAATTCATGTCAAAGATCATCCCTTCTTCTTTCATGATACCAAATGATACGCATAAGTATGCATGAATATAACCAATATTTAATAATGTCAAAAGTCGTTTGCGCACGGAAGTCATGAATAGCCTTGAGGGTAATTCAATTTAATCACAAAACTAAATTTCACTTGAAGAAGCATTTCCCAAGTTTTAGCTTTTACCAGTAACTGGACAATCATATTGAATTCACTACGTCACTCTGATTTTCATCATACTTTCTATTCTCAAGTCCGCCATACGGTCACTTGCAATATTTCTAACTATTTCATATTTCAATTTTACAAAGAATGTTTGTTATTTCTGATATATTTCATATTTGTTCTTTCGATTGTTTGTTTGCTTGCCTGTTTTCTTTTCATGTATTATTCTTATTGGTTTATGTTGATTAATTATGATTTTGTTTGTACTGCAGGGTCTCATGGGAGACGAACATATGTTGGATGGGCCACCTTTTTAAAATAAATGAATAAAAAATATAAATAAATAAATAAATAAATGAATAAATAAATAAATAAATAAATAAATAAAAACAACACACACAACATCCACCGCATTTTGAGTCGGTCGTTTCATGGTGACATGAATTTTTGTTGCCGAATTAGATTTTACATTTGAGGGTTCAAAACGTATGTAAATATGGGGAAAACTGTATGTATGCCTCTTTAATATTTGAATTCGAAAAAAGGCTGCCACAGTTATGGGGGGAGGGGGGGGGTGGAGCGGAGAAATGCGATTTGGGGTACATTTTTTAGATCTCCTAATTTTTCGCGTTATCTGCTGCAATAATACCTTTTCTTCGTTTATATTGTTTTTTTCCTATTCTCCTCCTTTCCTCTATTTTCCTTGCTCTCTCCCATTCCCCATTTCTCACTGTGATTTTTCTCAGGAACCAGGAACCAGGAACAAAATGTTTGTCCGTGAGAAAAGCGTAAAATATGTGATTGCAAGTGGTCAAACTAATTACATGCAAGTTTAACTTGCTTTTATAATCAGCAAAGATTTACAAACTTCATACGTATCAAACGTCAGTTTGCTCTATTTTGCAACACTAGCCTGTTGCAAAGTGCAGACTAATTTTGATTTTGAAGCCTACGTCTAAATATATTCTAAACATGCGACGCTTTAATATTTCGGCGCATGTTTCAAAATGATTCTGCACTTTGCATAATAAAGCACTTAGCACTTAGAAAGCCCTGAAGGGCGAAAATTCGTGCAAATCGCATCGTTTACGGCGTTTTCATTGAGAATTTTGTGACAATTTACTGGGCATAGTGCAAACACGATTTCATTTGTAACCGAGCAAAACTGGCATGTGAAATTATATATATATAAATATACACAAATATATATAATCATTCGTCATCTCACCCACCCAGCTGCAAGCAGTCCATCCCATTCTCACAACTTATCCGGCTCCGACGTCTTTGCAGTGACGACCAGGACTTTAGACAGCGATCGGAAGAAATGATAGAGTTCTTCCGACACAGAGGCTATCCAGAGCAAGTCACCCGCAAAGCCTCTTGGAAAGCTTCCAGTCTTAGTCGTCGAGCCACTATGGAACCAAATCGCAATGAAAACATGGGCCGGGTACCCTTGGTTCTCACGTACCATCCGTCGACCGAGAAGATAGTTTCCACAGTCATGAAGAACACGGCCATTCTCCGTGAGGATGAAACAAACCGGCAGATCTTCAGGAATCCACCAATTGTTGCTTACAAGCAGGATCGTAGTCTACGCAATTTGCTGGTGCACTCAAGGTTATTATCTACACCCGACAATGAAGAGAATCACGGGACCGTCAAATGCGGGAGAAGCAGATGCAACACCTGCAACTTTGTCTCACAAGCAACCAGCATCAAGGGCCCTTAGTCAACCTGGCATATCAGGGACCATTTCACATGCACGATCTATTGTGTGCACCACATGTGAAATGCTATACATCGGTGAAACTAAACGGAGGATGGCCGATCGTACCAGTGAACATATATGCTCAATCCGACTGCACACGACAGGGCTTCCAGTTGCACATCATTTTAATCTTCCGGGACACTCCATCAGCAACTTCAAAATCTGCGGCCTCATGAGATGTTCTGGAGCAACAGATGAGGAGCGGAAAATCCGAGAAGAACGTATGATCCACAGCCTAGGATGTCTCCAACCAAACGGAATCAACGCGGCCTTCTGCTCCTTCCCTATGAACTTTTAGTTTCTTCGTTATTGTCATTGCTTCTCGTTTTCCGGTTTGTTGTCGTCTTCTTCTCTTCTTTTCTTTCTTTCTCTCTCTCTCTCTCACTTCCTCTTTTCTCTCCCTTTCCTCCTCTTTTCCCGCAGTTTACTGATCTACATCTACATCAAATAAAACACTTGATAAAGCCCTATGGGCGAAAATTCGTGAAATCCTTTGTTTACGGAGTTTTTTATTCGATTTTGAGTATATATATATGAAGAGCTTGCAACCAAAAGGCGCTAAATCCACTTTTCACCAAGTTGCATGTTCTTCATGATTTGAATAGAACTCTGTCATGTGTATCTAAAGCACAAAATTTTTTCATGAAATCATTTCAGAAAATACAAAAAAAAAATTGATATGAAATTTATGCTTTCAACCAAAAGGCGCTATTTATATTTCAGATTTCAACCAAAAGGCGCTTATTTTACTCTCTCTCTCTCTCTCTCTCTCTCTATTCTTTAATCTGATTGGCCCAAGTCTGCCAGCCATTGGCATTTTAACCAATCAGAAAGAAGGACATAAATGGCATTGCACATTGAGAAAGCCAGAATCAGTGTGCATGGTGTATATGTTTTCCATATTACATTTAATGTTTTCCTTTTTTTATGTGTTGACCAAATCACCGAAATATTGCAATACACACCATTCTCTTGCAATTTAATCATGGATGAGCTTGCTGATGTGACAGATAACCTGATAACCCTTAAAAAGACAAGCTAGTTCAAGCTTGTTTTCATTTCATAGTAGGGCCTACTTTTTCTTTGTACAAGTTTTTTTTTGCATCAAATTGTGTTAATTGTGGTTAATAAACATTTCTTTAGACATGCAGATTACATTCTTTTTATACAAAATCCACTGAACAAGTCATAAGCGACCACAAGTGGATTTCAGCCAAAAGGCGCTATATCCAAAAAATAATTAAATATAAAATTGTATAAAATACATGTTGTATGCAAGATTTTTCTAATTTGTGATAGTTCTTTCACTTGGAGTATAGACTTGATGACTGATTGGAGAGAAATGTGTGTAATTAAAAATCATTGATTTTCTCGAAATCAGTCAAAGTGGATTTAGCGCCTTTTGGTTGAAAGCTCTTCATGTATATATATATATATATATATATATATATATATATATATACATATATACCCATATATATATATATATATATATATATATATACCCATATATATATATATATATATATATATATATATATATATATACATATATATATATATAAATGGACAAGACGAATGTCGAAGAAAAAATATTGGAAATAATCACATCTCTACGGTTTTTTCTTCGACATTCGTCTTGTCCATTTATATCTATCAAAACCAGCGCAGAACAACTTTATTATATATGTATATATATATATATATATATATATATATATATATAACATATATACACGTTCATGTGGTCTGGGTAAATCCCCCCCCCCCCCCCCGATGAGTAGGCCTATCTGTCTATGCTGCATATTAACCCGATAAGTGTAAACTTTGAGTTCTTTGAGCTCTTTCGTCTCTAAAGAGCCACCGCCCCCCCCCCCCCCCAAAAAAAAAGGGAAAAAGAAAAGAAATAAAATGAGACATCATTTTGGAAAATAGGGGAAAAGGGAATTCATTGGGCAAATGCAAATACGATTTCAATTGTACCCGAGCAAAATTACCATGTTTGTATTCAGCTGTGACGAAATATGTTTCACCGCGGTCCTGCGGTCCTGTCAAGTGCGTGAGAAGAAACCTCTATAGCCAAGGCAGTGTATTTAGTAATCATTATTCAATAATCCATTGAGAACGAAATGCAAATATGAATGGGTATTGTCCGAAAAGAACTTGTTATCCCTCCTCGCCTCCACTGGATCAGGAAGTTCAAACATTGCTTCCATGCCATGGAAAAGGGGCCTGATTTCACGCTTCACGCTTCACGCTTCAAGATGATGAACGGTTTGTGTGAAGTGGCAAAAATATTCTCTTATCCCCACAGAATAGCTTTTGAGTTCACATAAAAATGGATCATAGATTATGCTGCGTATGAATAATCCTATAGTGTTTCATACAACGTGCTGCCGCATACAAGCTATCTGCCATATGAAACAAACCCATGACTGGAAGACTATATACCAATCGCGGTATCAATCTCGTCGTTGTCTATGTTATGGTGACTTTGAAATCACTTTGGAAGGATAATGATGGCAAACAGAAACCCTGTCATGATTAGAAACTTTGTTTTGGGGACAGTTTTTGTCATCTGTCTACTATTCGACTTGTCCAGCTCAGTGCAAGCTCCGCAATGTAAACACAAACCTGCATTAATAACTCCGGTAAGTTGATTCATATTTAAAAAAAAAAATAAGTCGATTATCGTTGCCATAAATGTTCTTATGCTGTAGAAAGCATATGTTTTGATGTAATGTCGGATGAAATGTTGGACTACTTTGTGTATGTTTCAACACGACACGTTCCAACCACCATGACCACGTATAGTAGAATTATGCATGCTAAATCTTCTTTATCATAATTTTCGTCAAGCCGGGCTATATAATCCAGGTTGAATAATTTTCGGGACTTGTTATTCGCCACTAAAGTTGTTAGCTATCATGACTTTAAAAAAAACCCCAAAACACTTGTGTGTATTCTCTTAAGTTAGCTATAGCTAAATCATGCAAATGGTGGGCTTTAACCCCTTGTGGGTATTCGTACAATTAAATTGGACCATTAAATCAGCTTTCTCCTCCACCACTGTACCAGTGAATCTAAACAATGGCTATTGTGCTTAAGTGGTAACTATAGAATAATTAACAGTATCAATATACTGCACTAACATAAATAGAATATAAAGAAAATATCAATAGAACAAATGTCATCATTATATCATCAAACTTAACTGAACATACAAAGAGTTAAACAAGTCTTCCAGTATTAAACTGATTTGCACAATATCATATTTCATACATCCAGAAAAAGAAAATTACGTAAAGTCGTACAGGCCCTAGCTAAGAGCACGGTTGTGTTGACGAGTGACGACTTCCCTTGTTCAGCGAAACTTGTAGTAATAATAATTCAGCTGGATTTGACCATTGTATTCAATTGATTATCACATTCCTGATTCCTTGTAATTCCTTATCTTTTTTTAATTTTCGTGTTGTTGGAGTATGCACATAGTTTGAAGTAATTGTTTGTCAATATCCTGTTTCTGATGCCTGTGTAGCCACTGAACTAAAAGGGTAACTGGACTACTGCAATTTATTTTCTGTATTAATAAACCAAAAGTGAATTTAATCTAATTTAATTCAATGTCAACTTCCCACTATTGAAAGTTGCAACCGAGTGAAGCAGCGATAGAGCCAACATTTTAACGCTCCATTGTATACCGATAACCTCCCAGCGCACTGGTTCACAGCGAAGTTCCCCTCTTGTCATGCTTGTACGATTTTGCTGCTGTGATTTAAAGAGGCTCTGTCGTGGGTTTTCATGGGGAGTGAATCATTATTTGCTGACACCAGATTTTGTGAAAAGCACTGGTAATACCTGTTATAGAGCTACATTTCTGGAGCACAGCAAAACAAGGTGTCCCACCATAAACATTCTTCGGCCTGCTTCGGGCATTCTCGGGCCAGGGAAAATGAAATAATGACTTTGCCATACGGAGCAAAGGATGGAATATACAGAGCAGTACATAAGGTCTGTTGGTCGTAAAACTCATAGTGATGGACAACACCTGTTACTGGGTAAGCACCCATGGTGTCAAATTCCCCATGAAACCCCACGACAGAGCCTCTATAAAGGAGAATGCAACCCAGGCATCGGTGTGCTCTTAGTGAATAAAGATGACCAAGAAGGGTAAACAGTGAAAGTTTGAGCAAAATCGGACAATTTGTTCAAGAGTTATGAATTTTTAAAGTTTCAGTAAATCCCTATTATGGGGATCCTTGAGTAGGCAACTTTGCCAGCATTTGTGATGTCATCGTGGACAACTCTCAATTCATTTTGTACATGATTTTTCAAAAAAACTTGATTTATATGAAATTTCAAGTCAGGAATCAACATAATTCTTCCCCAAAATGCTTGCAGAATTGATATAGCCATACGATACTCAAACAAAACGATAAATCAAATGATTTTAAATTCTGTGTACAAAATGAATAGAGAGTTGTCCACGATGACATCACAGATGCTGGCAAACTTGCCAATTCAAGGATCCCCATAATAAGGATTTGCTTAAACTTTCAAAGTTCATGACTCTTGAACAGATTGTCCGATTTTCCTCAAACTTTCACTGTTTACTCTTCTTGTTCTTCTTCGTTCACTGGAAGCACACTGATGGCTGGGTTGCATTCTCCTTTAACGTTTAGACATGCTTTACATATGGAAACCTGAGAAGAGAGTAAGAGAAAAAGAAACAGATGAGGAGGAGGAGGAGGAGGAGGAGGAGGAAGAGGTACGATATCCACGTTCTCTAGAACATCGTTCATTAATAGCCATATCAGGCTAAGATCCGGCCTTTGCCCCAAAGTGTTTATTCATTACTAGCTATTAGACCAAAGCTTAAACGTTCCAGTCCCCACCCTTCACATAATATTATGCCTGGAACCCAAGAGCATATATATATATATATATATATATAACTAAGGATTTATCCTGTCTTAAAACACAAAACAGTCTAATTAAACTTTCAATTTGTATGTTACTAAATTGTCATACATGTACCTGTATATATAGTCATGTTAAAATGCCAAAGGCTCACTTCACTGTTCACCTGGAGAGAACAAAACGAAAGCGCTTGTGAAGTAAAAACCCTGCTCGTTTTACGTGTATCCTATATGATGTTGTGAACTCCTTGTTTTGACTAATATATATATATATTATTGACTATTAGATATATATATATATATATATATATATATATATATATATATACACTGAAAGAAATGAAAGTGGGAGAATAATAATTGCGTAGCTCCCTCATATATATATATAAATATATATATATATCCCCATTGAAATATAATTGAACACCCACTAGCCCTAGATCCAGAAGTATTGTGGAGTTGTTGGTCTATTTACACACAAGAATGGCATTCATATTTTGACAATACTATTGGCCTACTTAACATGCTTAAATGACATTGCTATGCTGGTAATATAAACACAACAAAAAAGTAACTCCCCCCTAATTCAAAATAGCATAACTTTGTAACAAAGACGTTTTTAGGAAAATAATTTGGCAGGAGTGTTCCTACACTTATTGAGTAACTTCTGTTTGAAAATGAGATTGATCTGTCAAGTCATGCATGAGTGAGCAGACATTAAAGGCAAAAATGTCACTTTTCAAAATTCACAAGAGTCCGGGGGGGGGGGTGTTGTGAAACAAGATTTTTCTGGCGTTTTTTAACGTGTTGTTGATGTTTTTGAGGTTGTGCCATGGTTGAGTGACAAAATTGCGAACGATGAAGCAAGAAATGCTCAAAATTTACTGTTTAATGCCGGAAAAAACGTATACCTGGTATTTTCACATAATGTGCTGACTCATGTTGGTTGATGCCAGTTTTTTTTCCACAAACTGAATGGATTTTGCAGATTTAGGGGAGCTGAACATCATTTTTCTCAAAAAAACTGTGTTCACCCAACTATGATAAACATGAAAAGTGTCAGGGATAGGCATGATTGGATCAAACAATGGAAGAATTCAAATTCGCCACAGGTTTGTTTCACAGAGCCCCAAAATGACTCTTGTGACTTTTGAAAAGTGACATTTTTGCCTTTAATGTTTGCTCGCTCATGCATGAGTTGACGGATCAATTTCATTTTCACATAGAAGTAAGTCAATAAGTGAAGAAACACTCCTGCCAAATTATTTTGCTTAAAACTTTTTCGTTAAAAAGTTATGCTATTTTGAATTAGGGGGGAGTTACTTTTTTTGTTGTGTTTAGACTGTTCATACGTCTTTTGATATCAAGATTTGTAGTAGCTAGTCTTTATAGTTATTTTCATTTTCAGGAGCAAGGAAACATTGTGATTCTAACCAAGTAAAAACATTTAAAATTCATAATCAGATAAACATCTATTTCTTCCGCTGATTTGGTATAGGGTCTTATAATCTTTTTTTTTCAAACATGCTTAATAGTACAATAATATACAGTACCCTAGGAGGTATAATAATAAAAAAAAAATACATGAAAGAAGGCGCAACATGCTTGTGGCGGATGCGCCTGAAGTCACAAATCCAGTATAAACAGATAAATAAAAGCGAGAAAATAAGAAAGGGAAACATTGGATAGGGAATTTATCAACAGGCATGACAGGGAAACGGAAGAAGAAGACTACAGCCTGCAACATGCATTATAAGAATATGGACACTAGAAACAATCAACATGGCCAAGATGGCCAAGTAATTCATTGAAATCGTTCAGTCTATACTTCTTCCCTTCGAATGATGTTTATATGCTATTGGTCAGAAGTTATCAACCCCTCCTACATTTACTGACGGAATCCTTGAACCAACTGTGGATACTGTGGATACTTCCAAATGCAAATTTATTCCTGTTGGTGTGTAATCCTGCATACATCTCATATTTTTATATTTAAACTTCTGAATGTGTTTCATAGATTCTTAAATATTTTTACATTTTTTTGATAGGCTCCACCCTAAAAATCCTCCAGATCTCATTCCTCTTGTGACATCATCTGTCAATTATCAATGAGCTAACTTGAGAAAGTGGTATGTAACTTTGCCAGAGTTGACCACCTGATACAATACAACAAACAAAAGCAACATATACGTTGCTATGTCAGACAAGTCAGACTAAACAGTCAGCTAAACTAATATTCTACAAAAGACAGTGGTATGTAATTTCCCCCAGCTCAGCACACGCACAGAATTGCATGCTTTCGTATATGTACAATACATCCTCATTGCCTTCATCTTATATGTTGCTATTGTTTGTTGTATTGTAACAGGCGGTCAACTTTGGCAAACCTCCATACCAATTTCTCAAGTTAGCTCATTAATGACTGAAAGATGATGTCACAAGAGGAATGAGATCTGGAGGACTTTTAGGGTGAAGTTTAGCAAGTCTGAAGAAAAAAAAATGAAAATTAACAAAACACATTCAGAAGCTTAAATATCAAAATATGAGATGTATGCAGGATTACACACCAACAGGAATAAACTTGCGTTTGGATAGCATGGGCCCTTTAAATACTATGAATCCTTTCCACTCATAGATTCCTAGTCGTCATTTAATGGTGCTCGAGAAGTACTGCCGAATTATTTGAGGTTTTATAAAACCAAGTGACATTCATATTTGAAGGAAAACCAGGCTTACTCAAATTGATATTGGCATGCTGGTGACTCTGTTTACGTTGCAATGAAAGGTTATAGGCTAGTAGAAAAATAGCTTTTCCCACCATTTCCACAGATTTATTGTAACATGCTTCTTCCTAATGGGATTCTTATTACAGGATGCTGGTTTTCTTTTTCTCGTGAAATCTGCGATTTTCCAAATTGCTGTTGTTTAAGCGCCCCTCAATATTTAACATGATTATTATTATGAGGCTAATCCTGAGTAGTTTTTTTGATCAATTTCTTTTTGTGAGCAGGAATCATCATTTACATGATTTAGATAAAACATTATTTTGAGCTTTCTGATCATCTTTATGTCAGGTTTGGTAGAAGAACATCACACAATTAGCTCTCGAAAAGGATTGCCCCTCATATTCCTTCACAATAAAAAATTGTCAGGAAACAGCAAAGCGTGTTTACCTCAAACACTTGTGTGTAGTCCCATATGCCTATATCTGTGTGCTGTGCGTTTGCTTTTTCCAACAAGATCGTGTTGATTTCTTATTATTTTTTAAGTTTCAAAACCCTCAAGGTACTGTATAAACCAATTATTCTGTACTACTGAATCACCCTTTCAAAATTGTTCATACTGTATTCAGATAACCAGATCTCGATCAAGAAGAGTCTGAATTTCCAAACTGAAAGCCCTGTGACCCTCTTTACATATTGACTCCAAATTAACAAAAAAGGTATGAAAATCAAAACTAGGCTGTATAACAACACAGAATTTCACCGTCAAATGCATTCAAAGCATTCGAGTACTACAAAAACGAGAGCCTCCGGGTATTAAAATGAAAGACTCTATTCAATTGTATTTCATCAAAGACCGTGAATGAAAAGTCAAAGCGTTTTCCCGTTTATCAATTTATCTTTATTGTCAACATGAATGTCGAAAAAATATGATGTCAGAGCTTCAAGCAATAGGGACTCGAGTATGTCGATTGTTACTCAGAAAATTGGTATGCGTATAGACTTCACATCAGTAACAACCTTCACATTTTGATTAGCTCTAGGTTCTGTACTCAGAAAGCAGGTTTACCAAACCATTTGGGCCGAAGTCATTCCTTGGTTTACTGAACACCTCTTGTATTTCACCCATAAGTATGTTTTAAGTCTCTTGTATTGTGTATTCAGATAGCCAAATTTGATTCTACCCATGTTTAAGTATGGTTTAAATATCAACCAAGAATTAAAGTGGCAAGTTATTTGAAACACCACATTTTGACCTGGGGAGCGTTTCATGAAGAGCCTTGTCGGTGATTTTCACTGACTAATTTGCTCTCAGCCAATCAGATGCGAGGATTTTCAGTAGCTTATAACAGTTGTCAGTGAAAATCACCGACAAAACTATTCATGAAACGCTCCCCAGGAATAGCTGTCATAATAAGAACCTAGACCTTCTCTCTTCTTTATCCTCGCCATCGTTCCACCAATTCTTTATGTTCATCCGTTAATATGTGAGCAATTTACGTAGAATAAGGATTTGATTCATACATATACTTACATTCCTGTACATATACCCTTTGGTCTATAAGAAATCCCCAACTTTCCAGCTTTTATATTCCTTTTGAGGGGGTGATCTGAAGTAAAATGTGCCGAACAGGAGTGACATTTCGAATTTGACGACAAAATTTCGACAAGATCTCTAAGCTACTGATTTTTTCCTCTCTCTCTCTCTCTTTACATTTCAGATTTTTGGTGGTTTTTTTTTTTCATTTTCATTTTTCAAAATATCAGCTGTACAATCAAAATTAAAATATATATGTAACAAAGGAAAACGAAAAAAAAAAATACCTGAACGATATTGCAGAAAAACTTTGTGCAAAAGTTGTGTGTACTTCGTAAGTTATGTGCATATGAATGGACTTGGCCATTCAGTGCTTTGTAAACAAGTAAAGGTTTAATAAATGGAATTCTTTGCCTTCTTGGCAACCAGTGTATAACTTTAACCAAAATAGGTAATATGGGAAAAAATTTAGAAACTGGGCACAATTCTTGCACGATGCATTCTGAACATGTTAATAATTCTGCTTAATATGCTATTAAACAGAGACACAATGGTAAAATATATATATACACCTTGAAAGAAATTAAAATAAGTAGGAAAAATAATGAAAGGGATGGGAAAAGGGGAATGGCAATAATCATGATAACCTTTCCTCATCCACTGGCTCATTTATGCGTCTCTTCTGAATTAAGGAAATGCATACATGTAATAATAATGAAAAAACAACAACAACAGTAAAGCTGGTGAATGAGCCACATCAAAGCTTAATGATATTTCATGAGATGATTAAAATTGATATTGTGATTAGGTGAATAAGTTCAAGGATGGATGGCTTTTTGATTGTTCTTCAGTACACGTCATATGAAGATGCATGATAGAACAAGAGACATAGAAATTGTTGCAGATTTTTGGATGTGACAATGAACTGAGCTTTTATTAGAAGTGTTAATTTGTGTTTACTATTTTTGTTTTGTTTTCGAACTTTTTAGAACAAGAGAATCAACGTGGAGAAAAGCAAGAGTACCCAGTCTCGAATCCTCACGCCAGATCAGAGAATGAAGTTCCATGTATCCTACCATCAATCGGTGGTAGACCTCACTGAGGCTGCAGAGTTACAGGTAAAATCAGACAAACACCAAAGCTGAAATCCGTGTACATACAGGTGGTACGTTGAAAACGATATATGAAATTAAAAGCAGTATTTTTTTCAAACACTAATATCTTTAACAGATTGACTTAAAAGTAGTGACCTGACTGGTTTATTTTTAAAATTCGTAATTTATTGGTCAGAGATTAGTCAAGGGTAAACACTTTGCTTTTTTATCCCTAGCATTGTTTTTCAAAGATTGCATTACCATGATTACAACACAAGTTTACTTTACACTGCCTAGCAAGGAACTATGAGAGTTCTGCAATCTTCCATGTCTTCTGTGAATTGTAAGTTGCTTTGCCCGTACACGGTTTCAGAGTTTTGCGTCTAACCAAGGAGGTCAGTGCGTCCCCAAAAATTTACCGTTGGAAAAAGTCTCCTCAACTACATATTTCAAAATATTTTCAGGAAAAGTTCATAACCGGTGGATAGCCTAAAGGCTCTTCTATAAAAAAAATAAAATAAGATAAAATAAAATCTCAAACAATTTTACGCTTGAGCGAGCAAAAGTAACTTTTGTGAAAGGGTGCAAAATGGGGCTTGACAAGAATGGATATTTATGCTGGTTGCTATCAGTGAAGTTGGAAGTAGTGTTAAACCGTAAATATTCTTTTTCTGATATCCAAAGTGTGCTGGCTGTGATGGTAAGAATAGCTAAAAATGATATTTCAAAGAAATCAGTCAAGTATTAAAATCCTCATTCAAGCTAGACATGTTCGTAAGATATGTCAGAACACACACACACACACACACGCACACACAAAACCAAGGATATTCATTCTTAAATTGTTGTAAAGCCATCAGAAAAATGAAAATTTCTAAGCCTTCAAGGTTTACACTACCCTCACCGCTAGGACCAACCAGAACAAATACCATTTCTTGTCAAGCTCAAATTTTGCCCCCTTTTCAAAAAATTTATGTTTGCTAACTCAAGTGTAAAATAATTTTAGATTTTAGGATTAGTTGTTAGAAGAGATCCTGGGCTATCCACAGGTATGAAAATTTCTTGAAAATATTTCGAAATACCCAGAAGGCGAGAATTTTTCCTACAGTAAACTTTTTGGGACGCACTGTAGTACTTCCTTGGTCTGACTAACAATCATGTACTCTGCAAATGGTGTTTTGACAGTCAGTAACCAATCTGTAGGTCAGCTGCAGATTTGCAACGTGCGGCTGTTCAAGGATTTCAAAGTACTGATCTCTCTTTTTCCAGAAAACCTGGAATTTTCCACATTCTATTTTTAAAAGAAGGGGAAATGTAAATTATGATAGAAATAAAGAACATATTATAACGATAGAACATGGAGGCGTCTAGTAAGATGTAGGAGAAGTTGTAGGAGAAGGAAGCTAAACGATACACATTTCGATGTTGAGTAAACACTGTTGGGTCTTAGACATTAATAAAATAACTGAAATTAGAAACAAATGATTCCTTTGTATTATTCATTGACAACTTTTTGTATTTCGTCTGTTTTATTTAGTAAGCAAGGTGAAAAAAACAAAACATTTGTAATATTAACGAATCTGAGTCGGCTATTTAGCCATTTTTATTACACATGCCTTTTATCCGTAACATATTATATATATATATATATATATATATATATATATATATATATATTTATATACAGCAATGGAAATGCACACCTGAAAAACCACCTGAGGTCGAGACACCTCAAGTAGACAACCATCCCCCATCCTCCGATTTATTTACCAAGTTCTCCCTTCCTGTTATTCACTGTACAAACTTTGAGTTGACCATGTTAAGGACTGAAACATAAAACTATTCTCAATAAATATAAAGAGGTGTGATATGATACGGGCGACAGCTAGAGAGGTTGAACAGATTATTTTTTACAATAAAGTTCAATAACATGCAGGCCGGTATATCAGGCACCCATATGTACAGTACGGACTCTATTTTGCTCGAAAATTTTCTAAGTCCCGTTGTGGCCTTGAGGTGTCTCGACCTCAAGTGTCCTGACCTCAGGTGGTTTCTCAGGGATGCATTTCCATTGCTGCCTATATATATGTATATAATGTCGACTTGCGGTTGCCATGAAGTACGATAGTCCGCGCCCGCACCGACACGTATATAGTAGAGTACGTGCTCTATTTTGCTCAAAATTTTTCTAAGTCCCGTTGTCGACTTGAGGTGTCCCGACCTCAGGTGGTTTTTCAGGGATGTATTTCCATTGCTGCATATATATATATATATATATATACATGCATATATCTGGAAGATAGATGCAGTACAATATTATGATACGATAGAACACATTGATGAAAATTACCTAGATTTTCTTTGGAGATTTCCTTTTTTACAAATAGGCATCTCATAACGAGAAAATTTGTGTTTTACTTTTCAAATAGGAAGTGGTAGCCGAAGTAGTGGAACGCGTATCACAAACCCTTTCTGTCAAGCAGGATCCAGGCTTCTTTCTCGTTCCAAAGTGAGTATATCGAAATCTATAACCTTCACACGTCAGAGCAAATTCAAGTTACCTATTAAGTCTTTCATGTTGAGTGTTCTAAATGAGCACCACTTTGCCTTTAATGAAAAGTGGGACACTGTGTAAGGACGCTGGAATATATGCCCCCAAAACTGTCAGTCATTTAGCCCCAAATTTCCCATGTATCACACCCCCCCCCCCGGGGGGGGTGGGGATCGCAACGAAAGGTCATCAGTTCTTCAGTTTCGCTGACTAGGTTTGAAATTTTGAAATAAATCAAATCAAATTAAATCAACTTAAGAAATTCCACAAGTTTTGATTATCTTCAATATGCAAATAATGAAAAGCTGAAAAGAACCAGGTTACTGATAGTAAATCATAATGTCAAATCATAATCGAAAAATAATTGAACAAACAAATTATATGAAATAATTAAAATGGGAGGGGAAGAAAATTATGCAAATATGGGGCACGAAAAAAAATTGAGGGGTTCTCCCGCATTCCAGCGATTCCCTTGAGTGTAAATGCACACCGTTTTTGCTCTCCTTACGATGCACAATTGACTAACAAGTCACGAAAACAAATTTGCTTTATGACATCACAGACATGACAGAGAAAATGGCGACGCAGTTATTTCTATTTTGTTAGTATTTTATCCTGCTGCCTAGCACCCGAAAGCATTCAAATTATTAAAGGACTAATGATGGTAACATCATCCATATTCGTTTCCGTCGAAATAGGGCAAGTCCAAGGGATTTAGTCATTCGATGTGTAAAGCATAATTATATCGGCATCAGATATCAATTTTGTTCATAGTTCAGAGATATCGCAGCTGTAGTAGGGCCGTTTTCAATCATGAAATCATTACAGACAGGGGCGGTGCCAGGGTATTATGATAGGGTCCAAGATGACTCACCGATGGGTTTATTTACTTTTCAATGCACAAATCGGGCTGTTATATAGTTGCCTGACCCTGCCTGCCTACTCTTTCTCATACCCTTCTTTCTTGTTGTTTTTCTTCCTTTTCTTGTTCTTCTTGTTTTTCTTAATAATAATACTAATAGTAATCGTGAAAACTTATAGAGCGCGCACACCGACTAAGACGCTCATTGGCGATAGAACAACATCAGTTCTATGGAGGTATTCTGCGAATCAATTTTATATCTCATGCAAAAAAAAAAAAATCAATCAATCAAAATTCACAAAATTTGCACCACCCATTGGAATTCTCAGCTCCACGATGTGAGGCCTGGTGCCCTCTTGCTGCTCTGTTCTTCCGTTTCTTCTTCTTCTTCTTCTTCTTCTTCTTCCTCTCCTTCTTTTTATCCCTTGAAAAATCATAGGGAGTTGGCCGCCCCTGCCCCCTTTCAAACTCCCCCAAGAACGAAATCTATCCTTTTTTATCCCTACTAACCTGACTAAGACAACTACCATTTGGGAGAGTTTTCCTGCTGACGTCTAAACGTTAATAAAGCAATTCCTCTTCCCAACAAGTGCTACAGAAGGTAGTTCAAAGATATAGGGGTAGCTATTCTGGGATTTATTCACCCGGGGTTGTGGTCCCTTGGATGGTAGTCCTGGGAAAAGCTGTCCAAATCAGAATAACGACATGATATATTTTTATACTCCTGCTCAACATTTCCTGATGAGCTGTACTGGTACATTGTAATGATTTTGAAAGGCTCTGGACTGTGCCAGAAAAGGTCCTGGGTTTGAATGTCATCCGTTTTTTTTTAAATTCATCCTTAATTGGAAAAGGTGTTTCATCCACATATGTGCGACTCACTCAAGTGTATTAAATTGGTACTTGGGGAGTGTTTAGTAAAGCTACGAGTGACTTTACGAACTACTTGAATATGGCAAGCCAAATGGGATTCTCAATCATCTAAAATCACATCAGCTTAAGGTGAAATATGCAGATGTAGATTAGCATTACTGTTGTTTACAGACTTTATTGTTGCGAGGTATAATTTCTGCCACAATTTAAATGAGATTATGGGAAATGCAGTCACACCTTGTTAAAAGTGAGAAAAAAAAAACTTTGGCCATCCTATTTGGCACTTCATATTCCAGTCGTTCGTAAAGTCATGCGTAACTTAACGAGTTTACGAACAGTTTTATGAAACACCAACCTGGGGTTGTAATTACTGCAGGACACTCAGGAAGAAGTGTATTTGTAATGATGAGGCTACGCTGGGTAAATGTAAAGCCTTTAAGACGAGCAGTCTACTATTGTGTCCGCTCTTTAAGAAATACTGGATCCTTCCCTGAATAAAAATATTACAATTGTTTGTTACTTTTTTCTTGTTCTCATCAGAGCTTGCGAAATACCTGAGGAAGCTATAATTATTGATGGTAACGTTTACTGTACGAGAGGTGGATGCCTCGCTAGTGGATGCGGAGAAATCATAGTACCAGAAAATTTGTCTGAGGTATGTAGATACTGGAATATTAAGTGCTAAATGGGATGCCCAAATTTTTTCCTGACATTTTTTTAAAAGTGTGACTGCCTTTCCCATTATCTCAATTAAACTGTGGCAAAAAATATACTTTGCAATAAAAATGCTTTTGAACAATGGTAATATCAATCTACTTCTGCATATTTTACTTTTCACTGATGCGAATTACAGTGATTGAGAATCCCATTTGGCTTGGCACATTCCACTTGTTCGTAAGGTCGTTCGTAACTTTACGAACAGCTTTATGAAACACCCCCTGGTCATCGCCATATTGCCAAAGTAACTAGCGGCCAAGCATATCTAGTACCTGTTTTACACATTCTTGGAGAGTGGCAGATGTAAATTAATGTCTTGAAAGAGGACACCAGTTCCAGGCTGGAATTCGAACCCCATACCTTGTGATCTGCATCCACAAGGCCACAACACCTTTACGTAATGGCGTATCACTATTATGAGGTACAGCTCATGCCCCCCCCCCCCCCTCACCGATGGAGTAGCCAAGGGACAGGCCGTGGCATGTGTAACACAAGTATAGCCCCCTTCAAAGGATACAAATTCTGCAGCTTGACTGATTACCCTTACTAAAAAGTCTGAACACATTACCCCAGTTCTACATTCTCTTCACTGGCTCCAGATCCATGAAAAAATCATCTTCAAAGTTCTTCTTCTTGTCTTTAAAATCAATCACGGTCTAGCTCCATCCTATCTTCACGATCTCATTTCTCTCCGTTCATCATCATCATCACCAGCAACTCAACGCGTCTCCGTTCTGCTTCTATTGCCCACCTGTAACTATCTCCTGGACCCCGTACCATGACCCGTTATTGCGATCGTGCCTTGGAGCAATCTTCCCATCTAGATTCGTGAGGCCTCCACTACAGACTCATTCAAAACGCTTCTTAAAATTTATCTTATTAGGCAATCCTCTACTTAGTTAATGTATTTTATATTAGTTCTTCCACTTTTCTCTCTTTTGTTCTCTTTTTGTTAAATTCTTACTTGCGCTTAGAAACACTGCATTACGTGCAATATAAATGTTACATATTATTATTATTATCATCATTATTATTATTTGTATCATTATCATTACCATTATTATCATTATTATTATTATCATTATTATTATCATCATCATTATCATAAGACGTAACCAGATGCCCTTTCCAAAGTTTGAAAGCCCATGAAAAAAAATATAATCAAATTTTTCAGTGGGCAGCAACTTTACACAAATGATTACTTACGTTCATTCTGCTTTCCAGGACCCCCCCCCCCCCCCCCCCCCCCCGCATATGCCAAAGAAATGCAAATCATGAATAACTTGATTTGTTTTAGAAAGTGTATTGTATCCGAAAACTATTACTGGAAATTGATTACTGCACTCAAATATATTGTACTGTTATTATATGCATTACTTCACTTTGATATGTATGTTTTGTATTATGTTATTACAAAAAGCGGGTTTCAGTGAAGGCCTAGTGAACACGATGCGTTAATTCAAGTCAGTCCAATCAAAGTTCAGTTATCCCAATATTAATCAAAATAAGCTAAAAATATCTTTCACAACAGACCATCTCTAAGTGATTGAAATATGGACAATGCTTTTAGATACTGGCATTGAAGTATTGCTAAGGATTATAATTACAACATTATACACTATTTTTTTTTTGGGGGGGGGAAGAAAACAACTATGCGTAGATACTTCGTGTGGTTTTCTCACTCTCTGTACTCGTTCGAAAAATTTTCTTGAAAGCAGTACTCGGAGACATACCATCTACGAATGAGTTTATGAACGACTTGAATATGAAATGACAATTGGGATACCGAAAAAAAAATCTGATGTTTTAACAATAACAATGTGTGACTGCATTTCCCGTAATCTCAATTAAATTGTGGCAAAGAATATGCCTCGCAATAAAAATGTTTGTAAACAATAATGATGTTGATCAACAACTGCACAGTTCACCTTTAGCTGATGCGATTTGTATTGATCGAGTCATCTCTTTGCCTTGCCATATTCTAGTCGTTCGAAAAGTAAAATTACGCATGACTTTATGAACGACTCGGATATGAAGTACCAAACGGGATGTCAAAGTTTTTCTTGACTTTTTAAGAGAGCGTGAAAGCATTCCCCATAATCTCAATTACATTTTGCCAAAAATGTACGTCGCATTAAAATGTTTCAAAACATTATTGATATTAATCTACGTCAACATATTTGCGATTTGAATTGATTGAATATCCATTTGGCTTGCCATATTCAAGTCGTTCGTAAAGTCATTCTTAACTTTTCATATTAAGCTTACAGCTGCTAAATTTTGCGTATCACGCAAAGTAAGAAACAAACATAATTTAAAATCACTACAGGGACAATATTGTGCTAGAGAATACAAGGTTATCCTGCGCTTCGGTACTTGAATAAGAGGTGAAAGTTGACCACCTTGTACTGCCTATGTCTATGCATTTATTAACAAAGTTGGAAGGGGGCTAAATCATCATGCTATGTGTTCATATTGTTCATTTTGTGATGTGATTAAAAAAATGAGCCAGTGGCATTGAAGACCTATGAACACAAAGCAATCATTTTTGTTGCTCCACTGGAGGACATTAAGGCATGTATATGCATATGAAAAGGAAGAGGCGCAGTCTGCAGTCACAAAAATGAACATGTTGAAGCAGGATGCGCTTGCCTATCATAACAATTTTTATTGGTCAATAAATCGACCGTCGACGACACTTTGGCGTAGCAATATGCACAAACGAATGATGAGCGCATCCTCATTGGTTTTTACAGCTGTCGAAGCCATTGCCACTATTTGTTGGGGCATGTTGTTCACTGCTTACTCTGATATAAATTCTTATTTTCTGAACATAATCTAGTAAGAGTAATCGGGGCATAAGGCTTCGTATTCACAAGAACTTCACTGAAACCCACTTTTTAATATCCGAATGAACAGCCTTGCTTTGACTGCGACGATGGCGGAAATAACTGCATGGAATTTGGAGGCACAACTCCAGAGGCATCTGCTCTAACTGAAGCCGTCCACTATACTTTATTCGTTGGATCTCAGTCCGAGCCGTGCGAGAACGGCGTCATAGCATTCGCTTCGGCATGTTATATTGACACCACCACTGACAGGTAATGAATGCATTTGGCATGTCTGTCTGGCCACTCCCCCCCCCCCCCCTTTCAAAAACCCAAGTGACACACCTTAACTTCACGACTACCAAACTTCCCTCTTTCATATTCCAGCCCCAGCCCTAAAGATTTTTTTTTCTGATTATCTGAATTTTCGAAATTTCCCGTAATGATTCGTTTTGTTTGTTTGTTTGTTTTTTCTTCCCGAGCTCCTGGATCCTATTATTTTGCTCCGTGTTTTAAATTTGCAGATACAGTGGGCATACATGATTCTGGAAGAAAAATGTTTATATGTACGGATAGCTCATGGACTCAACTTTCATATGAGACCAAAAAGGCCGAAAATAATTCATGCTTGGGTGAGCACTGCTCACTTTTGTAAAGGGTATGAAAATAAGGTTGCGCAGGAATTGCACATTTCAATTTGTGAGAGGTGAGTCCTTTGGATGTTACAGAATTGAGGATGATATGATAAATTCATGATCAGTTGCAAATCAGTTTAGGTTTGCTGAGTGAATTTTATGGTTTATTAAATCAAAATTTTATGCATGAGTGAACGGGCATTGCATTCATTATTGTAGCATTGTACCTTTTTCCTGGTAGACTCAGAGGTGTGTTCTTGGGAGTCAGGATTGGGTGATGGTACATGGTGCAGGGGAGGTGAGATGTAAGGTAGGACTTTGTTGGGTAGATGGGATAAGGGTTAAGAGGACATGCATGCTCCCCCCCCCCCTCTCTCTCTCTCTCTCTTCTTGGGTGTACTTGTGCATATCTTGACAATTCACATCCGTTGGTCTCCTCTCCAAAATATCCCGACCACATTCCCTTATCCCGAATTCTACCTGCATTTCCAAAATTGGACTGGGACTGGTATCACTCATTGACACCTGAAGTCAATTGCATTCTATCGGTCAATCAATCAATACCCTAAGTAAGACAATCAACATTTAGGTATGAATCAACTAATCAATGTATCAGTAAATCAATTAATCAAGCATTCAATCACCATTCAGCTGTTTCAATCAATGAATTATTCAATAAATCAATCATAATTAATTAATCAATAAATCAGTCAATCACTCAATCAAAGTTTATCCAACCAACCAGTCATTTTAGCAGTTGAGTTTCGGACAAGAAAAATGGTACAGTGTAACACAAATTGGTAAAATGAACATGTCAGTCTTTGTTTTTCAGTTGATTTTCATTCATTTCAATTTTACAACTGTTTCATCCATCTTGTAAGAGAAAAAAGGGGGAAAATAAATGATAATGGAAACTAAAAATCAAAGTCTGCTAGTTCAATTGTCCACATGTCCACCTCGTCCTCCGATGCACAATCTTGCTCTCTTCATGAGGGATAAGGGAAGGCGGTTTGGATATTTTGTAGTGGAGACCAAAGAATGTGAATTGTCAAGATATGCACCAACACACAGGAAGCAAGAGAGAGAGAGAGAGAGAGAGAGAGAGAGAGAGAGAGAGGGGGGGGTGGGGGGGGGGCATATTGTCCTCTTGACCCTTATCCCATCTAGCCAACAAAGTCTTACCCTATCTCACCTCCCCTACAACATGTACCACCACCCAATCCTGACTGCCAAGAACACACCACTGAATCTACCAGGGGAAAGGTACAATGCTACAATAATGAATGCAATGCCCGTTTACTCATGCATAAAATTTTGATTTAATAAACCATAAAATTCACTCAGCAAACCTAAACTGATTGCAACTGATCATGAATTCATCATATCACCCTCAATTCTGTAACCTCCAAAGGACTCACCTCTCACAAATTGAGATGTGCAATTCCTGCGCAACCTAATTTTCATATCCTCTACAAAAGTGAGCAGTGCTCACCCAAGCATGAATTATTTTCGGCCTGTTTGGTCTCATATGAAAGTTGAGTCCATGAGCTATCCGTACATATAAACCTTTTTCTTCCAGAATCATGCATTTTTCATTTGGCAGCCATTTCAAAAGTGTAAAGAGTTTTTTTTGGGACGCACTGTAAAAATAATATTGGGTAAAAAATGTGCCATGAGGATTATGTGTCCAACAAACTTTGGGCAGATCTTTTTATCCAATTTGATAGAAACTTTGCCATTTCTTTAGCAATTACTGCTTATTTTTACCCTTACTGGACAAGATGTTTCCCACATTGGGTAAAAATATTGCCCAAAGTTGGTTGGACGTACAATTACACTCGTGCTGGTTAAAATGATACCTAATATTTTCACAGGGTATCACGGGTGCTAATCGCCAAAAGTAAAAAATTGCGGTCATTATGACTGAACTCTAAATTGCAACAATTAGTATTATCTGTGGCTTCTCTTTTCTACCCCCCTTTTTTTGGGGGGGGTGGGGATCACATCCGGCAAGTGCCCTGTCCATTTTTTAGTTTGCGCTGTAAATTTTCAAAATATCAGGAAGCCTTTGGTGAATCTACACCATGCAAATTGCGATGATGCGCTGGGATAGGCCTATCCTCAAATTGGCGAAAAACATAAGTGCCATAGGCTACCTCTATTTTACAACTTCAGGTTAGTGCCCCTCACCTATTTTCGAGCTGATGAATTTTTGTGCTTGTCAGAGAATACCTTCCTTTTGCGTTTCAAAGAATTTCCTGACTGTTGTGCTCCTTTTGTTCTTTACACAAAACCCTGTGCGTAATAACTCATTTTCTGTATAGACTGGCCACATGACTTGTCAGCCTCATACCATGTAGTTTCCATTGTAAATTGTCTAAACATCAGGAAGCCATTGCTGAATGTACCCCTTGTGAATTACGACGTTGCACCGGGGTAGCCCTATTGGCAAGAAACAAAAGTGGCATACCTCTATTTTACAGCTTCAAGTTTGTGTCCATCCCCTATTATTGAGCTGATGATTTTTTGTGCTTGTCAGAGAATACCTCCCTTTTGAGTTTCAAAGAATTTTCTGACTGTTGTGCCCCCCTATGTTCTTTTACAGAAAACCCTGTGCGTAATTACTCATTTTCTGTATATATTGGCCACATGACTTGTCGGCCTCTTACCATGTAGTTTCCACTGTAAATTGTCTAATCAGGAAGCCATTGCTGAATGTACCCCTTGTGAATTACGATACAGAACAGGAACAGGCCTATCATTAGATTGGCAGGAAATCTTCCAAAAGAAATTTGGAAAAGGGTTTATATGTCTTTCGGAATCGATTTCTAGATCCTGCTTTTCGTCATAACGCCAATATGAGGGCATCTGAAGGGGATCCCTTTTCAAGGACTTTTCTTTTTGCGATATTATTCCAGACTGCAGGACAGAAAGAGAATGCTTCATAATTATTTTTCACCATTATCGAACTAATTCCTCTCTTTGAAATTTTAGTTATTCTTTCTTTTATTTTCATTTTTTTAAAGAATTTACTTTTCTTCCGTTTTCAGGCCAGTAGTAGGTTACATGAATATCTGCCCACTTGGTCTTAGTCTGGAACGAGAGCGCCTGCTAACCGTTGTCCAGCACGAGATATTTCACGCTCTAGTAAGTATGTCTGTGGCATGACGGTGACTCGCACACCTCTAACGTCATCAATATCAACATGATCAAAGCTAACCTTTCACTTGCTTCCTCTAGTTTTCGGGTGCAACACAGCACCCATTCAGTAATAATGGTAGCCCACTGCCTGGACTGTTCTATGATTCGTGAGCTCACATATCAGCAACACCATGACCATACAGTATGTACACAAATTAAGCGCACGTACGGACACACAGCCTGAGAAGGGGAAAGTGAATTCCAAGGGAAAGTGAATTCGTGGGGATACCACATCAGCGCGCGCACGCATGTTTGGTTCAGGAATAAGTGACAGTTTAAAACGACCAGCAGCTGGTCTATAATAATGGACGCATGATTTACCATCAGGTTTGACTTCAATTGGTTTCAATTGGACCAAATGACCCATGAATACCAATTGAAATACAAATTGACCCATTTGATTCAGAACTCCTCTACCACTGTCTACGTATTTAAGGGTTCGATGTCCTAGTTATAGAAGACGGCAGATCAAGAGCAGCTAGGTACAGCTTCTGCTCATCCCCACGGTCGCATATATACTTTGCTCACCCTCAACAGTCAGGCGCACGATCCGACCGGTCTACGACTGAGTGATGGGAGATGTGACGTCACAGCTCTTGTCAGCTTGTGAGTAGCAGATCAATCAGAGACAAATCGTCAGGGCAATAGTCCGGGCAATAGTAAGGATTTGAACTACCGAATCTCACAACTGGATAGCAGGCTAAATCCATCTTCGAGCCATTCAGACAGCAGTATTGATATGATGTCATACCTGTAAATATGGCTGAAGGTACGAGTGGGACGCCGCCATTAGCCTTTTGTCAGTGGCCCTCGCGTTGTCGGAGTCCCATGCCATATCGAGGTGAAAATTGTGGCGAGCAAAGAAAGACAGCGCTGAGTGCCTTTTCACAAGTGCTTTCTTATTTTTTCTTTGTTTTACGAATATTCCTACCAAGCTTCTGGTCGGTGATAATCAGCCAATCACCAACGACAGCTGCTCTGACGTTGTAATAAAGGCATTGGCTAACTTTGTGAGTAGCTGATTTTAAAAATTCTCAAACTAAGATGAAAGATGTGTATGAGTACTTGTATTTGTACTCAAAAACCCTGAAACCAACCATAATTTGGAATGAAAAAAGTGTAAGTTAGACGCAAACGGCGATTTTATTATCCTTTGTCACCCGAGACAATCACTAAGAGGACCACTTTGCTTGAATTTGAAAATGCCGTTATGCTGCTTCTCGAGATCCATGCCGCCAGTCTCACGGCTTTGACGGGCAGTGAAGGTTCAACTTCAGGTTCGGCTACAAACAGCTCTGACAACCTTTTAGATGCATCCATCGTTGTATGGTAACTTACATCCTATTGGTGATACTTTTGCAAATATACTCGGGTCTGTGATAAAAATCATTTTATTCTTCTTAATTCATACTTTATTTCTAATGATCAAAATATTAAATATTCCATAATATTCTTGTCTATTAATATATCATGAGAACGAGATTTACATAACTCCCCCAACCGAATAATAAATTATTCCACTACAAAAACAAGAATTCCCTGTGATTTGATTGGTCAATCAGCAGGGCAATCGCTGCGGTAATTACATTGTTCATGTCCTTCGTGCACAATTCAGTAGGGAGTCGGTCTCATATATCATTGTGGGCGTTTGTGAAGAGGCACTCAGAGCTTCGCGCTTCGGCTGGCTCGCTTCTCTCGCCAGATTTTTCACCTCAATGTCGATAGGGATTCCATTACCGCGAGGGCCATCGACAAGAGGACTCCTGGCAGAGTAGTCGGATCGCAAGATGTGCAATGTCGAGGCTTGTGACTGCCCTGCGATTCATCTTCTCTCACATGTCTCACTCAGTCGTAGACCAGTCGGATCGCAGTGCTGGTGTGCGGTGGGTTTTAGTGGCTATCGAACTCACGATCTGTGTATTTCTAGTCAAGTGTCATACTTCTGAGATAGCGTCACTTGGGGGGGGGGGGTGTATTTGATAATAATTATTCAATAACAGTTATACTTAATCCACTGATTCAGATCATGTTCAGATTCGTTTATTGTCTACAGGAACCGGGAAGCTCCTGTATTCAATTCAATTCTATTCAATTCGTATTTATTTCATTTCCAACAGAAAGAAAAACAATGTCATTACAATTTTATAACAGAAAGTATATGCTCGCATTCATCTTTTTTCTTTGATAAGTATATACAAGTACAATGTACACATAAATTATTGTAATGAATTATAAATATATATATATATATATATGAACAGACGTGTTTTTTCGTCTGTTTCAGAAACGGATTTTGATTTACATCTTTTTGTCACACCGTGGGTACTGACGAAGAGTGTGACTTCGCCTTTCATTTTGCAGAGCTATGCTCCGTTTTCAAAATAAAATCTAGGATTTTATTTTTCCATGCCACTCTACTACCAACTCTTATTTTTATCTATATTGAATTCCTGAGGAAATTTCTTTTGTCAACTGGTTAACAAAATTATTTAAATCATCTTTTGCAGGGTTTCTCCCCCGGTTTGTACGCCCTTTTTCGAGATGCTGACGGCAACCCGCTGACACCAAGAGATGCGAATGGATTCCCACCGCAAGACCCAGAGTATTATTCCATTCATTTTTTTTCCAATTCATTTCGATCACGTCAAATCGTGGCATACAAAGACTAATTAAACAGAATGTGTAAATTGTGTGCATTGTATAGGTAAATAGTAAGAATTGTCAGCTGCCGTGCACAATTTGAATGCAGTAAACATGGTAAATTGGAAATCGTGAGCATTAATTTTTGACATTTATTTTTTTAATCTCCATTATTTTGTCCCGTAAAATTGACTTTCCATTGCCATATTCGTTTTCATGCTATAAAATAAATTGTACTTTCCTTGCGCGTTTAGCTTATTCCTTACAAAAATTCTATCAGGGATATGTGAGTTAATCTCAAACTCTGCTATATTTCGTATTAGTAATATGCATATCATTTGTGATTACAGTACTGGTCTGTTCCTGTGGGGCGATCAGGTGATTCAGGAACTTACCCTGGCATGGGATTACCCCGGAGGGACAACACAGCGTACCGTTCAGGCATTCGTTACCCCCAACGTCGTGGTAATTCTATCTTGATTCTTTCAAATACAGCGTTTGTCATTGGAGTCACCAAATACAACCAGATAAATCCTTTTTATATTTTCTGTGAATACCCGCCTTCCAGCATATCGAGGAGCGTATAGACGGTGGGGTCTAGGGCAACCGGTTAATGTTCGTCCTTTTAAAAGCTAGCTAGCATACTTTTGAACTACAGTAGTAACATCAGCTAAAACAATAAAAACGACGACATAAATAGCTAAACCTTAATAATATAATGGTTTGCAGTTTGTGCACACTTTTTTAAAGCATGGAACCCCCCTTGAAGCCTTCTTCCCCTCATTCCTCTCATTCCTCTCATTCCTCTCGATTGTTTCAGAGGTCCTCTGAAACAATCTGGCAAACTTTCATGCACAACAGAAGTACCAACAACAGCAGCAGCAAAAAAGCAACGATATCAACAAGAATAACAACATCAAGAATGGATGCCCTTTGTGGCGTATTTTTTAAGTGTTGCCCCCCCCCCCCCCAGATCTGGATTTGCCCTAATAATTTCATCCTTTTTTCTTTACAGAGAGAGGCTAGAGCTCACTTCGGATGTTCTAGTCTCATGGGATTGGAAATAGAAGACGGAGGAGGATCAGGTACGGCGCAGGCTCACTTCGAAAAAAGGATCCTGGCGGTAGGTGATGCGCTATGCCCGATTTATTGAAAATTACCTACTCTGTGAAAGCCTTGACAATGAAATGGCAAGCCAATAACTCCGCGAAATTTCGTCATTTTTATCATTTTTCTGCGAAGGAAATAGAATGAATGAATTTGCAACAGCTAGCTTACATATTTCAAAATTTTTCTACACCAACACACATACACGCAAATATATATATATTTTGTAATATCGTTTGAGTTCTTAAAAGAAATTTCCAGTTTCATGCAAATTTATGTCATAGTGATCTTCCTTTATGTCATTGTTTACGGCGAAACTGAAGGCTCATGTTAAAAGTTAAGAGGGTTTATTCTCAAAGCACTGGGACTATAAAGAACCACACTTCAACATGTTCAAGGCAACCGATGAGTTTACTCATCGGTTCACCATGTTCAAGGCAACTGAAGAGTTCATTCTCCTGAGGACGGTAAGAACATGCTTACCGAAGCGTCGAGAGTGGGTAGGTCCTTTTCAGGACCACACTCATCTTCAAGAAAGAATACTTAGTGTACCGTGAAGCCGTCCACTTACATTCATTCTACCACCATCGAAACCTTCAAAGGATATCGATGAGTTTACCTTTCACTTTCGTCAAATTAAGGCTGGTGTGAAATTCGCTTGAATATCCTTAGCTCATTAATGGCATGACACAAGCTCTTCTATGTCTTCATTACGATTAATTATGCCAAAACTGAAGCATTTTACTGCACTGCAATATTTTGACGGTGTCATGTAATTTCTTTAATTGTGAACAGACAGAAGCAATGAATGGTATTTTGTCTCCAGTTCGAGCCTTCTCTCGTATGAGCCTGGCGCTCATGGAAGATACGGGATGGTATATACCGGATTATGACCAAGCTGATAGCTTGAACTGGGGCAAAGATCTTGGGTGTGACTTCGTCCAGAAGAGCTGCAAATACTGGATTGACACCAAAATGAGCGAGTAAGAAAACAACACCTTGTAACCAATTTTCTGAAATCTCGATCAACTAATAACGAATCTTAGTGAATTTCTGACCTGTCAAGCTTATTCCTCAGCAAAAGTTTCCAACACCAGGGACTTCAAAATCCTGCAAATACGAAAAAAAAAATCATAATTCGCAAGTTCGATGAAGGGTTCTATTCATCATCGGCTTATAAAGATATGGAAATAAAAAATAAATAATTTATTCTAGAGATTGTAAGCTCCATTTCGTTTCTGAACTTAAAACCATTTTTTTTTTCTTTCTCGGATATACGAACATTCGGAGTGATCATGAATCCTTCGGGAAATCCAATTGCATTCAAATCTCCAATGCATACGTTATATGGCTGTCATCTGATAAGCACTGGGAAATCGCTTAATTCTCATGCGGACACACTTTTCAGTAAATCCTGGACAGGTGGAGGTCTGTAAAATGCGTTCCAATTTTCTCTTCCTCTATCACAATGGTCAGGAACGGTAGAAATGCTATTAATTAAAACAAAATGTTAACTCATAAAATTAACCGTGTTAACAACATTCAAGTCGAATATGTTTACTCCATAGTTTCGTTCTCTCGCGCTTTTCCCCGATGCTTCCTCCTTTCCTTACTCCCTCTTTCCCTCATCCTTTCCAATTCCACATTCTCTTCTTTTCACACCTCTATCCCTCTTCCTTAAAATTTTTCTTTTCTCTGTCTTGTTCTTTCTATCTTTCTCTCTCCTTTCATCCTCCCCTCTCTCTGTCTCGCCTTCTCTCATCCAGAAGCCAGTCCATTGCTCCTTGGTGCGACACGCCTTTCGACACTACCTGCCACGCTGAAGGCGTAGATGTTGCTTTCTGCTCCTTTTACGAATACCCCTTGGGGGTTCCTGAAATCTTTCAGGTAGGGATCAACACTAGGGACTTACTAAAATTCGCTTGGAGAATTTTTAAGTGTCCGGCATACTCATCCTGTATGAACCTGCCCCCATATCACAAATTGACGAGCTTTTTCTCCGCAATATGGAAAGGTACATAGGGCAACTTGCCCCTGATTCCCATAGCCATTCCAACCTAAATGTCACTACTGCTTTTTCTAAACATGTTAAAGGCACTGGAGCGGAAATCAACTCTTACAGGAAGTCGTATCAGGGATCACCAAAACGAAATGATCCCGAAATGGTAGGAGTGGCTTACCACTCATCTGTACTGACTGTTATTTATATATATATTTGAGAGTTCTGTATCTCTTCAGACAAAATTGAATCGGAAATAATGTGCTTCTTTCCAGATTGAGTGGGAGGGAAGGAATATCTGAATACCATATGCACATGTCGGAAGCCCCTTTGCAGGAAGTTGTAGTAATGTGTCCTGCGTTTTTACACGCTCGATATACTGTATAAAGAAGGGAGGTGTAAGAGAGATAAAGATAGAGAGAATTAAAGACAGACAAACAAAGAGAGCGGAACAGAAAGGAAGAAATAGAGAGAGAGAGAGAAAGATGCAGACAGAACGAAATGGACAGGAAAGAAAGAAAGGAGCAGGGAATGGGGGAGGAGAGATATGTATTCGAACCCCCCCCCCCAAAGAAAAATAAATAAATAAATAAATGAAAAATAAATAAATAAATAAATAAATTTAAAAAAAACAAAAAATTAAAAAATTAAAAACAAAATAAAAAAATAATAAAATAATATGCATCAGTCGTTTTATACTCAGATATTAGGAGGATGTGAACGATGACCTTTCAATTCCAACGTTTTAACCTCAACTCATATTTTGTTAGATCTTTACAGAAATCGAATTCGTTGATCCAAATGACGTCCAAAACTATGGAGGTGATTCGTTGGCCGACTACTGCCCCTACCATATGGTAAGCCATTTCGATCGCTTCCCTACTCCGGCTAATTGAGCCTGTAAAAACAATTAACCCAATTGCCATTTAGCATGTTTACTTCAAGTATACTGTTTGCAGGGTTCCATTTTCAGTTCTTTTCAAAATGATTCGATTCTCCCATTCATGGCTTTTTATTTTTATATAGTTTCTGTATGACTGTACTTTTTGTTTTTGAACCAATAAAAATAGATTGATGAAACACAAATAAACAGCCGTACCGGTCACTGTACGCCATCTGCAAGTGATGCCATTGGGAGTCGGGTGTTATGAAAGAGAAACTTGAGTATCCATGGTATCTGAGAAAATTGAAGATTATATAAGTACGGCAGAATATCATAAGAGAAATAACCCTTGAGAAAGATTGCTCTTTCAATGCCCTCACTATGTTGGGAAGGTGACAAGAAACAGCTAAAGCGTCTGGCCCATGCAAGCGCGCGTGTGTGTAGTGCCATAAACTCATTTTTTGTGTTTGAACAGTGTTTGTTTTTTCCAGCAATATCAAGTTGATTTCTCAACATTCTGATGATTTCAGAATATAGGTAGGCCCTATACATCAGTTTTTTTTTATGTACTGCTTAATCAACGTTTTTCCATCTGAAATGAAACAGTTTATTTACTATGTCGCACGAACAGAGCTCAAGTTATCCTTTATAGAAAACGTTGAGTTCTTGTCTTGACGGATTGTTGTACATTTTAAACGAACGTGACAAAGTGAGGAAAGTTTCCTTGAGATTCTGGAATCTCCAACATCTAGCCAAAAGTCGGGTACAAAACACAAATAAGTGCTTACATGGGACTACTCATGTGACTTGTATAAGATTTGTTAATTTTCACGTCATATAAAGCCTGATTCTTTTTCGCGCTCCTGATCATCTAACAGTTTGGAGGTATAGCGGAACCTCTTTATATAGGTTATAAATAATGCTGTCATCACAAACTCTCTTTATGACAAAGTAATTTTAGTGGTCCCGCTTCTTTATTCTTTCGCTTTTAAAACTCTAATACAACAAGAGTTTGTTATAAGGAGGTTCCATCATTTTTCTATGTTTTATTTCAATACCTACAGTATCCAACAGAAGTGAGTACACCCTTTGCAAAATGTTAAAATTCAAATGTAAATTCTTACATAAATGTATTACAACTATGAAAGAGAAGAACGAAATTCTGTGACTGGTGTATTGATAGGAATTATCTCTTCCATAGCAATAATGTAATAGCTGAAGGATTTTGTTGAAATCTGTGGCAACAAAAGTTAAGCACACAATTAAGGGTGTACTCACTTTTGTTGGATACTGTATAAGCACCCAAGCGATGACCTCTTTTTTTTTTTTTAATTTCAGAATTTCGGATACCATGTCTCGATGGAGCATGATGAAAAACATCCACGGCCCAAATTTTATGGGAATCGGCTCATGGGGACCCGATATGAGGACACATGAATACCTACCTAGCCCACTGAAATCAGTGTAATTTGGTCTGGTTCTAAGCAGTTACGAACCAGACCAATTTTACACTGATTTCAATGGGGATATTTAGGCATTCATGTGGCCATACCTTGGGCCACTGCGAACCGATTCACGTCAAATTTGGTGTGTGGAGGTTTTTCATCATGCTCTGCCGGAATATAGTCATGAAAGTGCTCAAATGCAAAAAAAAAAAAAACCACCAAAAACCAAAAAAACAATTGATGACGTCACACTTCGGTACTCTATTATTTTTTGATCATTCGTACGATTATCCCCCATCTCATCCCCTATAGGCAGATTTATCTGCGCCCCGGAACCAAACTGTCAGTGACCTCTATTGCACAAATAGGGAAAGTAAGTATTTAAGACACATCTCTTTACATATATACTACACACAATTATACAGTGATTTTGTTTTTACAACAGAAAAAAAAACGACAAAACAGGAAACCCAGCTTTCCCCGGCAATATTTTATCGAGAAAAAACAAAGCTAAACAAAATATGACAACACATTATGAAATGGACCCCTTTCTTTCACACCACAGTTGGGATGATGACGCAGGTGATAATGGAATTATAACAAGTGTAAACTGGCAGTACCTAAAGCGATGAACATTTATCAATGCAAAAATGCCATTCTTTGATCATCTATTTCCTTTCATTTTCGTGCACAGACACACGAGATGAATAAGACTTATAAATTCGATTTCAAGTCTACAAAAATGTAGACTGAGGAATGAAATATCGTGTTGAAAGGTCACCCTCCCCCCTTTTTTTTTGGTTTGGGGTATCCTGTTTCATTATGATTGAATGCAATTACACCATTCATTGCTTCCTTTCGCAAAAATGCTTTTGACTTTGCTCACTTAATACTGTCCACATTCATCCATATGTTACAATGTCATGCCTTATTTGGTTCCATATAAAAGAAAATGAACTGAACCGCGACATGAGTTATACAAAGATATTAGGACGTAATGATTTATTCAATGATTGATAAGGAAATCAATTTTCCCTTTCCAAGAATCACAATGTATCGGAGAGAGAAGGGAGGGGGGGGGGTCCTTCAAATTCATCCAGAACGAATTATATTTTTCACAATGGAGAAAGGAAACCATGAAAATGAATTAATGATATTCTATTGGTATTATAAGTACTGGAAAAAAAATAAATGAAAAAATGCGAGAATTACCTGTCCAATTTTCCTAAATTGATTTTAGGCCTAATGTGAATCTCATATGTGATTAATGAACTTAGTCCTCTTCTACATGTAATGCTTGCAGCACACTTTGCATTTGCCATGTTTGCATGAAGATATTCGAGAAAATCTACCTCAGACCATATCGTATCCGTCAAATTGTTCTCGATTAATGAGGTTTCACATTATTTATAAAGTAATCATCTATTAGCAGAAGTTCCTAGAAATTGAATAGATAACTCAGCTTTTTAATCAGCTATTCATTGTACAGGTTGTAAGGGACAATGGATCATAATTTGATCTTGTTTCAATACTATAATATGTTCAGTAGGCCTATTATGGTTTATGTTGTTGTTGTGCAGTATTTTTTTAAAACTGTGATTCGATAATGATGTTATTCATGTTATTAGGCTCTTTGTACAGTGGATATCACACATTAGAACATTTTTTTTTCTACCTACAGTAATTAATGACTGCCGGAATAGTAACTGCATGAATGGTGGAGTATGTCGTGACGTCATCAATGGTTACTATTGCGACTGCCCGGTCGGATATGCAGGTGCTCTCTGCGACCATGGTATTGAAAAAATAATGTCATTTTTTATTATTTTTGAATTGAAAATGAATGACTGAATAAAGTAATGAGCCTGTTTCAAAGATAAATCACCCCGTCTTTATCTGCTTAGAAAGATATTATTCAAATGGACATGTAAAACATTTTGCTTAGAATTCCTGTGTATGAACGAAATATTTTTATTCTTGCCCATGCCAAGTGTATTCAAGTGACAAAATACAGAAGGAAAGGACTTCAAACATGTGTAACAAAAAATCCTGGCTATTTGGGCAAAATAAATTAGTTTGAATTTGGGCAGTGCTAAGGAAAAAATAGTTTTGAATTTTCTCATTGCCCGACTTTTCTTTCTCATTTCTTTCGTTATCGATATCCAAATGACTGTTATTTTTTAAAAAAATTGAAGGGAAAAGGGATATAAATACCACCCACAATCAGCATATATTTCCCTTGTATAATATTCCATGGTAAATGTTCATTTTAACAACGATTTTCTTGTCCACTTATGCCTGAAATTGCCTCTAGTGAATGCCGAATGCACGGGAAATCTGGACTGCGATGTGAACGAGGTTTGCACCACTAACCTGTGCGTATGTGAACGAGATCGGATACGAGATCAGAATGACATGTGTATTACAGCGTCAGGTAAGATGCTTCTGGGGCAGACCCAGGACTCTTTTTTTTTCATGGGGCAGAAATTGAAAACACTGTGAGAAAAAAAGAAGAAAAAGTGTCCCCAATCTAGTGCCGTTAGGTGGATGGGGGGGGGGGGGGGAGGGATGAAAACAGACGGTGTGCATATTGTTGAGTTGAGTAATTTAAGATAATTACAATTTTTCATTGCAGAAGGGGTCGCAGGCAAGTTAGGCCCCTCATCTGCCCCTTACATGCTAATGGAATTGGGTTATCAGATCAAAAAAGTCTTCATATTGCAATGGGCATGACGAGTGTGATATGTCACTTCAATTATTCTATGTACCCTCTCAGTGACATTAAATGAAGCTTCCACTTACCGTTATTGGCTATTACTATAAACTTAAAAAAAAAACAAGGAGAATACTGATAGTGTGTAGACCTACCATCCAAGCAGATCATAGAAGCAATTGTTGGGGAAACAGGGGGGCGTTTCATCAACATTTGATGTCTGACAAGTTGTCAGATCTGACATCTTCCCTTGATTTTGATTGGCTGAGTAGCATCGTTACTATGGCAACTGTCGGATAAAACAGACTTTGTCGGATAAAACATCCGACAAGTCCTTTCATGAAACGCTCCCCAGGAGATTACCCATTATACTGGGTCAACGTATAATTTCAAATTCAAGATTTCCCCCATCTCCTTTTCTCTCAAGATATCAAAAGCAAATGGGAAATGCGAGTTACCGACTTACAAAAAAGTATTATATATTTGTTGAAATGTGAAACGGGATATGGTAATTTCTGTTTACGTTGTATGAAAATTAACTTTGAATGAAAAGTTGAAATCTTTCAAAAAAGATTGTATCATATGAAGTGTTAATGTAGAATTGTATGAAAGATCAAGTTTTCAGTTCTGTTATATAATAATTTGTAATTTTGTTTGTGTAAATTTGTAATTTTGTTTATGAGAGAAAAAAACTAAGACCGAACAAAAACAAACAAAAAGTATCAAGTAACACGTTTTATATTCATGTGGTATCTTATGTGTAGAGATAAAGGAATATTCGATGACTATAACAGTATCAGAGGTGAATGGACAACCTGCAGTATATGATCCTTCTCTGATGGGGCCTGCAGGAGAAAATTTTAGACATGGACTGGAATATGAGGTAATCAAAGAGAATAGACTTCAAAAATGTGCTGTGCGCACGAAGCTTCATTTCCGAGTCGCTGCTGCGTTCTCACTTGCGCTTATAACTGCTGTGAAAATAATTAGCCCATTGGCCATTATTTTGTTTTCCATGGTCATAACTAGTCGTGCACCTTTCTGCATCTCATCGTGGGCGTCTAGCACCCTCCTCATAAACACATTCCTTCTTACCTGCAATAAATCCTGCGGCGAACGTTCACCTTCCGTACATGTACCTTGCAACTACGCCACGGCTCGAAATGGCAGTGTACGGCGCTGCGGACTTCGTGAGACAGTCCTCCGCAAGAAGCCCGTGCTAGATGTACTACGTCTGAAGGGGATTTGTAGCGGTAATAGGAAACATGATTTAGGGCTAATGAATATAGATCTAATACAGGCAGTGGAAATACGGAAAACCTGTTCTAGATATACTACGAACATCTCATTATATTTCTCTCAGATTCGCCAGATCATTGGAAATGACGCTTCCCTCAGGGTCGCCCTAGTAAACGTTGTCACGAGGAGTATATCGAATGGGAGCATCGTGGTGAATCTGGCCTTGATGTTTCAGCAGAACTCTTCAGACAGCTCTTCTAACATCACGCTAGCCTCTGTGACAGCTGCAACTACCATACAGGAGAGTGTCCTGCGGGAGAGTGGAACAGCATTCACAATTGTACCGAGTGCAACACAAGTTCAAGGTACGTTTATAGGCGTATAGTATTAAGTTACGGATAAGCATGCGCGGATTTCTAAATAGGATGGTCCTTAAAAGAGCTGTGCTGATGTGTATGATGAAGGAACTATTGATTTGTAAGAAGAAAGAAATGGCTAGACGGTCTCTGGGACATATTGATAAAGTGGTTTACAAAAATTTACTTTCCCACACTGTTTGAACAAAAAGAAAAAGACCTACACTTATTGATTCAATAGCGATGTGACCTAACTACACTTACTGATTCAATAGCAATGTGACCTACCTAATCCATGACATCTTAGTAACTTCTCTGTGATCTTTACAACCAAGTGGCAACAAGCCTAATTACCCATTATCCTTGGCAGCCAATCAGAACCCGTCATTTTTCGCACTGGCAGCAAGCTCAATGTCGCATTATCCTTGGCAATGAATCAGAACCCGTCATTTTTCGCGGGTTTTATTCCCTTGGTTTCTGTTCTTTGATTTTCGTGAGCAGGAGTTGGTCTGGGGGTAACGTCCGCAGTCAGCTCTTTGTCCTTGCCTACAAACTGATCCTGATCGGACCCAGGTTCGAGTCACGTATTTCGGATGGTGACGTTAAAAGCAGGTCCTAGATGTATTAAATCATCATATTTGATTGACTGAACGCTTTTCTCTGATAGTAATATCTGCACTTCCCTCTGTCCTTGTTACCATTATTCCTTTCTTCCCCGTGTCCTTCTTCGCACTTTCCCTTTATTTCTTTATTTATTTATTTCCTGCAAGTCTCTCTTCATCAGTTTTGTCCATTTCTCTCTCTTCCTCTTTTCCTTGCGAATTTTTCTGTACATCAGAGTGATCCCTTTTCTTCTACCACCGATCCTCTACTTCCCCTGTCTATAAAGCATTCCGTCATTATCACCATTTATTCAGTTATTTACCAGAATTTTTTTTTTTACTTTCCGCAGATGCAAACGAATGTGAAGATTCCACCGGCAATGATTGTTCACGGAATGCCCAGTGTACAAACACGGACGGTAGCTATGAGTGCTCCTGTAATCCTGGGTACAGAGACATCGGACAAGCGGGAGACCCGGCCGGTCGAAATTGTAGTGGTACTATACGTCTTTCTTTCTTCCTCTCTCGCTCTCTCTCTTTCTCTCTCTCTCTCCATCTCCATCTCTGCACCTATCTCCTGAAACCGTTCTGCAAGGCGATGTGTTTTAAAATGCCTGAAAACCACTGATCAGGGTTCCTTACTCTGCGCAACAACCCCCCCCCCCAAAAAAAAAAAAAAAAAAAAAAAAAAAAAACCAAAAACAAAAACAAAAAAAATAAAAAAAAATAAAAAACCACCACCAACAACAATATTAACAAACACAAAAGTATCTGATCAGAGACTTTGCTTTGCACGTGCAGTGGTTTCTCTCTGCGCGAGCAGCGAGAAACTACTGATTTTGAGGTTGAATAATTAGCCCAAATTCCTTCATTGCTGATCAATTGTGTATAACCTCCACCTGCCACTGAAAACGGCAGGGGGAGGTGGCCTTATGATTCCCATGATGTAAAGAACAAAACATGAAATTTTCTGAAATCAAAGAAAATATTCCTGTTGATTTATCCCCACACAGAAATAGATGAATGTATGTCCAACCCCTGTCTTAATGGTGCGACCTGCACGGACCGGACTAATGGCTATAACTGTACATGTGTAGAAGGATACAGCGGAGACAACTGCGAAACCGGTACAGTACTTTTCAGGGGTTTTTTCTCTTACCCATTAATATTAGTAATAGTATTATCATCACCATTCCCTCATTGTCACCATTTATTCATCAGTTATTCACAAGAAATTATCTTAACTTTTCGCAGATGCAGACGAATGTGAGGATTCCGCCGGCAATGACTGTTCACCGAATGCCCAGTGTACAAACACAAACGGTAGCTATGAGTGCTCCTGTAATCCTGGGTACAGAGACATCGGACGAGCGGGAGATCCGGCCGGTCGAAATTGTACTGGTACTATACGTCTTTCTTTCTTCCTCTCTCGCGCTCTCCCTCCCCCTCCCCCATCCGTACACCTACCTATCTCCTGAACACTGTTATGGAAGGCAAAATGTTTTAAAATGCCTAGAAACTCCTAATTAGGTGCATTTTTTGTTTGCTGTTTTTTGCGCAAGCAAAAAATCAGGGGCTTTATTTTGCATGTGCAGTAGTTTCGCTCTGCACGAGCAGCATGAAACCCCTGATCAGGGATTTTTCAACCGTGCACAAGCAGAGAAAAACTTCTTATCAGTAGTTTGAACTCGGCATCATATGCACGTGCCGTAGTTCTGCGCGAGCAGCGGGAAACCCCTGAATTTTGAGGCTGAATGATTCACCGAATTAACCTTCATTGCTGACCAATTAATTGCATATAATCTCCACGTGCCACTGAAAACGGCGGGCGGGGGGGGGGCGGGCTTATGATTCCCATAAAGAACAAAATATGAAATTTTCTGAAATCAAAGAAAATACTCCTGTTGATTTATCCCCACACAGAAATAGATGAATGTATGTCCAACCCCTGTCTTAATGGTGCGACCTGCACGGACCGGACTAATGGCTATAACTGTACATGTGTAGAAGGATACAGCGGAGACAACTGCGAAACAGGTACTGTACTTTTCAGTTGAAGTTTTTTTTCTCTCACCTATTAATATTAGTAATAGTATTATCATCAGCATTCCCTCATTGTCACCATTTATTCATCAGTTATTCACAAGAAATTATTTTAACTTTTCGCAGATGCAGACGAATGTGAGGATTCCGCCGGCAATGACTGTTCACCGAATGCCCAGTGTACAAACACAAACGGTAGCTATGAGTGCTCCTGTTATCCTGGGTACAGAGACATCGGACGAGCAGGAGACCCGGCTGGTCGAAATTGTACTGGTACTATACGTCTTTCTTTCTTCCTCTCTTGCGCTCTCCTCCCCCCCCCCCCCCCCCCCATCCGCACACCTACCTATCTCCTGAAAACTGTAATGTCAGGCTAACTGTTTCAAAATGCGTAAAAATCACTGATCAGGGGTTGAACCCCTGATCAGTTTTGTTTTTGTTTTGTTTTTGTTTTGGTTTTTTTTAACTCTGCGCAAGCAACAAACACAACAAAAACATCCTCTCAGGGTTTCACTTTGCATGTTGTGTAACATGAAATCCCTGATCAGGGGTTTTTAACCCTCCACGAGCAGAAAAAAGCTGCTGATCAGGTTTTCTTGTTTGACCAGTTTTAACTCTGCACCATGTTCACGTACGGTAGTTTCCGCGTGAGCAGCGGGAAACCCCTGATTTTGAGGTTGAATAATGTTCCTGTTGATTTATCCCCATACAGAAATAGATGAATGTATGTCCAACCCCTGCCTTAATGGTGCGACCTGCACGGACCGGACTAATGGCTATAACTGTACATGTTTAGAAGGATACAGCGGAGACGACTGCGGAACAGGTAGAGTATTTTTCATTTACTTGTATTTTTCTCCTGTTTCTCTCTCTCTCTCTTACCCACATTGATATTAGTAATGCACCATCTTTTGTCGTTGTTGTCCGCGTGTCATTATCTTTGGCAAACATTTTCATTATTTTATAGCTATTAGCTTCTTAATCATGCGTATTATCACATTGTGATATATTTTGTCTCGAATATTAGTTGACGATGCATGTAGTTCTTCGCCGTGCCTGAATGATGGGACGTGCAGTAGTTTAGGAGACCGTTTTCTTTGTGAATGTCCAGCTGGCTATTTGGGATACCGGTGTCAAATGGGTAAGTTAAGGCAAATATATTTTTTATGCTTGTTTTCAAATGTCTTTGTTGACATAATGGATTACGTATGAATTTACTAACTCATATTTATTTAGTTATGCACTTGAATGTGTTATTGTATAGGCCTATCATTTCTCAAAAAGAGAATATGTCCCTTCAAAAGAACCCCGTTATCTGCAGACTGAAGTCACATAAAACCATGCAGACATAAATTTTCATTGTTATTTGATTTTACCTCAGGACTGTCAATTCCTATTGGAGATTTTGATATATATATATATATATATATATATATATATATATATATATATATATATACAGTATATATATATAAAACACAGTCATATTTTTGAAAGCATTTTCTTCGTGAGGACTGCGTTGAATAACATTGCAATCCGAGTGTAGCATTACTGAAAAGATGGAGTTATTGCTGTCAAAGGAAATGTTAAAAAATACATATTTTTCCTGATCTTTTTAACCGTAAAGAGCGAAAGGACTGGCATACAAGGAAGCTTGAAGTAAAACTGTTTCACCATCTGCATCATACTGTGTATTTATAATTTTCCTGATTGTCATTATCTGCGCGTTAAACGACCTCAGCAAATTATACCTTTTGTGTTATATACAGCATTGCTTTCATAATAAACGGGATAGAAATGTAAATCCAGGCCACATTAATAACCGTAATGCTTCTTTCATAATTTAGTCAGAATCCGTGATTTGGGTCAATGAAAGTGACTCATTTTGAGTATGGGCCTAGTAGGCGTAGAAACTTTATAACTTCTGACTTGAGTAAATGAAAATAACTCGGCCTGTACATCTGTATCTCGCAGATCCGGTAACTTGCGTCAATGATAACGGCTGCGGTGAGCTGAAGGTTTGCACAAGTGGAGGAATATGCGAATGCGGGCCTGATTATGTAGAGAGAGAAGATGGGGAATGTGAAGGTAACAGATCAAAAGAGCATTTCTAATTTAAGTAACGTTAGATTATTGGGTATCGTCAGCTCGTTTTAGTTCCAGTTTTGACTTTTTAAAGTGGATTCATTGAAGTATTATAAGAATTCAAAGGGTAAAAAGGAAAGTATTTTATTGGAAATTAAGAGATTTTTTTTTTAATATAAATTTCAGGCAGATGAATATTAGATATATGGGAGTTGCCAGCTGGAGCACTAGACTTACTAAGTGTATGAAATAAAATAAAATAATTAAAATAGAATGAGAAAAAGGAAAGGGGTCGTATCATCATCTTTACCCGCCTGCTTCCTCTTCCCTCTTTCTTTCTCTTTCCGTTCTTTACACTTTTCATTATACCATTCAATGGGGCACGAACCTTCCCCTTTCCTCTTTAATCTGCAAGTGAGATTCTTTTATAACTATAAACACTGTACTACATTTCCCTTTATATGTTGACAGCCAATGTACTTAAGATCAAGAGTGCTGATCCAAAATCACTATTGGCATTATTCCACTTCGCCCTGCTCAAATCAGAGGCTTCAGCACGTCTCTAGCGTATCACAGCACTATGCACAAACCCAGTGGACGAATTGTAACTATGGCTTACTGCAGCGTACACTCTGTAAGGTAGCATCAGAACCCAATAACGCCCATGTGAGGCGGGCTAAAATTGTACATTAGATAGGAAAAAAAAATATTCGTCAGAAAGTAGCTATTGATTCAAAATTTATATTGATGCTACGAACTTTTCCCGATTCAATGTTACAGCTAATGCGTACTTTTTCGAGGTAACTCTGACCATCACATTTTTTAATGGAGAAGCAATAGAATTCAGTGTTGCCCTTGGAGACGTCACGAGTCAAGAGTACACCAGGCTTGCTTCCATACTGAGAAGACTGGTAAGGAATGACAAAATTTATGTTGTGATACAAACTCGAAATGATGAATCCCCCTGCTCACTACCCCCACCCCCATCCCCCTTTTGGGCCTGAAGAAAGGTCAAAGTACACTGGGCTTTCAATAAAGGGTTAATTTATTCTGCTTAAGTTTCTAGAAAGTGCGGTTTACAAATAAGGTTATTCTATTAGAGAAGCATATAGTAAAGCATAATCCAAGCAAAGTAAAGCAAGTCCTCTCTGTGGATTAATTTTATATTAGTATTGTACATGTATATGATAAATCCGTAATCATTACATGATCTTGATTTACATGATGTTTTTTTCAACAGTTTCATAATGTAATTATTATAGTAACAATGCCGCAACTCATCATTCACAATTTTCCAACCCTTTATAATGCATCCATGTTCTGCATTTATTATTATTTTTTGTTAAATGCATGTTGTCCAATCTGTAATACTTTGCCATACATAGTTAATACATACCTGCTTGTTACTGCTAGTTGCACAGCGCCCTCTATCTCCACATGTGTCGGACATGGGTACATGTATCACAGCACCATTCCTTGGTGTGTGTTTTACGTGTGCCCAGGGCGACATTCATACCTTATCCTTAATTTGTATTCTCTTTTTCTTTCTGATCATTGTAATTATTATTCACTATTTCTCATACGATGTACATGTATTCATTACATTATTTTATGTACTTGTATTCATATTAAGTCATTTATTAAACTGGAAAAGAAGGCCTTCGGGTTATAGTTATTAAGTTAATTTTTTTCCCCGTCATCCATGTGACTCTCCTTATATTCTACTATTGTTTGTATTTGTTCTTTGGTTTGTTGATTCTGCCGCATGATGAAGTAATTATAACAACAATAATAATAATAAAATCATGATAAAGATCTGTGATCTTTCATTAGGCCTACCCTTGTAATGTATTATTTTTAAAAAAATATCGTGTCTTCCGCACATCCTGACAGATTTTGCTTCAGGTACGCATTCTGCGACGACTCACCCGTATCTTCTTTCGAAGCGGAAGTGTCATCGCCACCTTCGAAGCTGCAGCCAGCCAACAGATGTCAGCGGAAGACTTCGAACAGATGATCATATCAGAGCTGGGCAATGGAAACATCACATCTGGAGAAAGTTCCATAGGTGTTGACCCTTCCTCTGTAAACGCCACAGGTTGGTAAAAAACTACAAAATTATTTTTAAGGAAGTGCATTTGCATAGGAAATTTCGTGACTTAAAGGCTCGAAACATAGGAAACAAAAAACGAGCACTGAATTTTAGAGAGTGAGAGAAAGAAAGAAAAAAGTTAAAAGGAGAATAGGAAAAGGTTATATTTGCAAATGCGGGAAGAGAGAGTGAAATGGTGTGGAAAAAGCCTTCTATCGTAGATGCTAGCTGTGTTCTGTTCTGAACAAGCCATGGATATGGAAAGATTCTGACCTTCTGTTTTCGTTAAAAATAGTTTACCACAAGCTGTGCACGCTGATAATTATTATCCACATCAGGGAGATGACGAAGCTGACAATAGTTTTTTATTTTCATTTACCTTGATTTAAGATGTCGATGAATGTTCGACGGCTTCCGAGAACGATTGTTCGCCTAACGCTGACTGCACGAACCTTGAGGGTTCCTACTTTTGTGCTTGCAGGAGCGGTTACACTGACGAGTCGCCTATCTCTAGCAGACCTGGTAGAGTATGCACGCGTAAGTCTCTCCTTCTTCCCGTTGTTCACTTTTTAGGCAATTCCACAGTTAGTGTGACATGACAACATGACTAAACAATTTGAGATCACTGTATGCTTTCCATGTTGTTGGCCTGAGATTCTTGATATGCTGATTATAGGCCTATATGCCTAGACTATAAAAAAAAAGAATCCTGATTATGATAAATAGGCGACGTGTCGGCCAAATACCATCTGATTATACCGTGATCATGGTCTTACAGACAAGTAATCTATTTAAAGATTTGACGAACTAATACCGCTTTCCCACTGCCGTCAAAATTTGGTCCGGACCTGGGCGGGACCAAACATATTCGTCGCAGTTGCTACGGAAATGGAGCGAGCGAAATTTTATTATTTTTTGCTTTTCTTTGTTTTTAGTCACATCACTTCGTCTCTACATCTTTCTTATGCTATTCTTTGTTTTTCTTTCTATCTTTTTCTCTTTCTGTCTTTTCCTGTGTAATTCTTTTTTTTATCATATCCTTTCTATCTTTCTTTATGCTATTCTTTGTTTTCTTCTGTCTTCTTCTTTTCCGTCTTTTCTTATGTTATTCTTTGTTATTCCTTCCATCTTCTTATCTTTCAATCTTTCCTTATGTTATTCTTTGTTATTCCTTCCATCTTCTTATCTTTCAGTCTTTTCTTGTTATTGTTTTCTATCTTTTCTATATCTTTCTATGTTATTCTTTTTTTCCTTCTGTCTTCTTCTTTTCCATCTTTTCCTTTGTTATTCCTTCTATCTCCTTATATTTCAATCTTTTCTTATGTTATTCTTTGTTTTCTCCTATCTTTCTGTATGTTGTTTTATCTTTCTATCTTTCTATCTTTCTATCTGACCAAATTTTCATTATTGTAACGTCAATTTGGTCAGGACCAAATTCTTTATGCTTTCACACCAAGAAAAATTTGGTACAGCCCAGGGCCGGACCTGAACCACCTCTTGGTCCGGACTAAATTTTAACTTTTGGGTCCGACCCTTGGCCGGACTAATGCTTTCACATCAAGATGGGCCGGACCAAACCTTGGTGTGAAAGCAGCATAACATGGTATTATTTCTTCATGCGAATCAATATCATTTTCCAGTATTTGTGTTTTGGAATTAACCTAAGCTACACAGGACTTGATAAAGAGGAACTAGCTTCTTGAGCTTCACAAAACTGCCCTAGCTTCAGCACAGGCCATCGAGACCTACTTACAAAATTACAAGTTTATATCAAGTTTTCCTAGCACACGCTTAGGAATATTGGCATACTAATATGGAATGTTCACTGTATTTCTTTTGTTAAGTACATTGTCCTGTATTTTGTACAAATCATATAAATGTGAATTTCATTTAAATATAAATTGGAGACAACGACACATTTTTGTTTTCCCCCTCTATTCCTAGGTGGGCTCTCAACAGGTGTTATCATCGCCTTGTCCGTCAGCCTGGGAATCGTCGCCATCGTCTTGCTTCTTCTAATGTGCATCGCGTGTTTGTTTACACAACGCAGAGTAAATCTACTATACCGTGAATATTACAGTCGATCTCCATATCACCCACCTCGTCATCGTACCCGAAAGCGCTCTCGAAATATCTCTCGCGATCGCTGGTTAAAGACCGTGGATGATCGCGATTTTGCGAACCCATACGGAAGCTACGATGTTGCCCGCCCGTCGCCCCTGGCTGCTTTGTATGGTGATAATCCAGGCAAAGGGAACTGGTTCTTGCGTGACAGCCGAGGGCAGATGGATTCCCCTTTCGCCTCTAGGGGACCGGACTATTATATGGTAATTATGTACTCTGGTTTTTACCTTGTGGGGAAATATATTTTCAAGAACAGAGAACCTATATCCAAGAACAGTTGCTCCCTAGGACAACTACCCTAGCACAGGACACACAATTCCGCGAACATTCAGCATGTACAGTATCAACCAGGGATATTTGCTTTGATAAGCATGTAACGGGGTAGATGATCTAAAGGTCGTCTTTTGGTAAATTGTCCCTGAGGGGGCAGTTGTCCTAAGGAAAGAGTAATACTAGTAGTCGGAGAAAAGTCTTAAAACCCTTAACTGCGTTTTTGGAAAAATCGATTTTCCAGTTCTTTGTTTTTGTTTTTTTTTCCATTTCAGTTTCTCCTGCTTCCTTTTATTGTTCATCAGTAAGGATTAATTAATCCGTTCCCTTTTCAGATACTGCAAATATTAGTTTTGATTTCTTGTCATTGTACTCCTCACTGTATATCACTTCGTAATACCATTTCTTTTTAAGCAAATTGCTACGAAACTCTTCTTTTTTTTCCACTTAAAGCCGCCACCAAGAGACCATCTGACCCGTCCCCCTAGGAACCAGCGCCGACCGAGATACACCGCCTCTCCTCTCGATCGTCATCAGCCGTCTCGTCGTGACTACGAAGAACCACTTCCACCTTACTCGAGACGTCACGTACCTGGCTACGATGACGAGGATGAGTTCCATCGACCGTATTATGTTTCTGGAGAAGAAATACGCTGATTTATTTGATGTTTGTTAGAAGATTCTTCATTCCTCTTACTGAAATAGGAAAGATAAAGATATCATTGAGAAAACCTGTGATATAATCATTTAGTCTCTTTTTATACGAGTAGAACAAGCAAACGTTATTGACATGCTCCTTTTTACGGAGGAATATATTTTTTTCACGTATGAAGATAATGAATTTTTGTTGCTTATTCATTTAGAAATCTTGGCTTTGAAGCGCACTGGAATATTGACTTTGCAAACCGTCCATAATTCAAATGACCGATGATATGTATGACCTTAATCAATATCATATAACGTAATGGCAATGAAAAACAAATTTCATTAAGATTTCTACAAACAACCAGAACGACTGTGTCTCAGGGAGGAGCAATAAACGTATTTTCACTTCAAGCTTATTGAACAAATAAATTTCGCGTAGGCACTATATAGGTCCGCTGCAAACTGGTCTTCACTTCAATTAATTGTCTTAATCATAGTGTTGAGTTTATTAGTCTGATATTTAAACCATATTAACCAAGAAATGGAACTCCTAAAGTGAATTGAATTGAATTATAATGATATTACATATTCCATTGTATTTTTTTTGCAAATTCTTATTAACTTAAGTAACTATTCCTTAATAAGCATGATAAGTAAGAGCTGTTACTTTGAACTACATTACGTTGTATA
>CM057165.1:20935306-20967806 GCA_029962745.1 Echinometra lucunter | reverse complement strand
ATATACAAGTATCCTTTAAGACACACATCTACCATCAACAAAAACATATTTGTTTCTCTGGTTCTGCATACTGGACATATTCTAAACAATGAAATAAAACAATCCCCAGCCTCAACAGTTTTACAAAAATGTCTCCTCAGCCAATATCCTCTACCTACAAATCAGGCCTAGAACTTATCTTATGTACAAACTAAAACCATAAATTAAACTCACATAGATGTACAGGTTAAAATCATACAACATGTATGAATATAAATAAAGCTTAATATGATATTACATAATGTGACAGTTTATCAAGCTATTCAGTAGAGGTCGTGTAATTATGAGAAAAGGTGAAATAATAGAATAAGGAAATGAGAGAGAGAGAGAGAGAGAGAGAGAGAGAGAGAGAGAGAGAGGAAGGGTAAGAGATCGAGAGAGAAGGGGACGCTAACTTGCAAGCACAATCAGAAGGTAACTTGTGGTATAAAGGAATTTTGGTATTTGGGAGTACGTACGCCAACTTAGTTAGGAAAAGCAATTACTATTCCTCAACTGAGGAAAATTTGGTTCAGAATCCCAGCGTGGGGGAAGCATCGGAACATGCCTGGATTGCCAAGAGATTACTTGACTAAGTTCGGAAATATTTGCCGCGGAACACTCAAGAGCATGAAGATAATCAACTCATTTAAGTAGATATGGTAGATGAAAGATAGCATAAAATAGCACTGCGTAATGTAAAGCTACTCCCAAGAGCTCGAAATTATGAGAAAGGAAGAAATAGCAGAACAAGAAGGAAATAAGGAGAGAGAGAGAGAATGAGAGAGAGGAAGGGGGAGAGTGAAAGAGATTGAGAGAGGGAGAGTAAATAACAAGAACATTCAGAAAGTAAACAAATACAGTCAGGTTCATGTAATAAATATATTGCAAAATGTGACAATGTATGTGACTAAGAGGATAGAGTATAGGAGAAAAGATAGAAGCAGAGCGAGAAAGAGAGAGGGATGGAGAGAGGGGGAATAGAAGTACAATTTGTACAATCTGACAAATGATACGGTGAGACTAAGCTATAAATAAAGAAATAATTGTATAATGTGAAAAATGTGGCATCTTACATGAGTTTTGGGGTGTTGATTACCTCCACTGCCTGTGGAATAAGGGAATTTTGGTACCTGGAAGTACGGCAAGGTGGCTGGCAAAGGCGATCATTATTCCTCAATTGACGAAAATTGGGCAAAGAATCGCTACGTGGGGGAAGCATGGTAACATGCCTAGATTGCAAGAATGACAAAGTTCTTAAATAATTGCTGCAGTCTCTCTGCAAAGGTAAAAATGTCAAAACACTCACGAGCATGAAGATAATCAACATAGTTTCCATATCCTAGAATGATATAAGCTCTAATTTTTGATTCATTCAATCTTGTCCGACTGCTGGGCGGCAATAGAAGTTGACCGTTATACTGTATTATATAAGTCAATGATAGGATTACTGTTCGAAGTGAGAATGCCACATGACTTCTAAAAACAAAATAAATCCCTATATATCACTTGCTTCAATACACAATGAAATAAATTCCTCTGATAAAAGAAGCAAAAGGAACTTGCCTTTCCTTTTACAGTTGAGTGACTGAAGGCTATATGAATATGTCATACGTATAAAAACAATTCTGGCTGATATCACTATTCTAACTATTTCAGTGCAAGGTCTAAGTATCTTCAGGCTAAAATTTTAAAAATCAGTATATCGTTTCTTCAGAGACATTATATTATCGCTGGAAATCATCGTCGTCGTGGTCAGGTACGTGACTTTACGAAAACGGTGGATGAGGTTCCTCATAGACACGACGAGACGGTCAATGACCGAGAGGAGTGGGGGAGAATCTCGGTGGACGCTGACTACTAGAAAGACTGGTCAGACGGTCTCTTGGTATTGGCTGTAGAGAAACAGGGCCCCGTTTCATAAAACTTGTTATCAATAACAAGTTGCAATAACTGTTATAAGCTACTGAAATCCTTGCATCTGATTGGCTGACAACAAATTTGTCATAGAAATGCGGCAGTTGTTACTGATAACAAGTTTTATGAAACAGGGCCCAGTTGCAGCAAACATATAAAAATGAAATCATTTTATTGCAGGTTATTTATTTTGTCCACAAATTAATCAATATACAAACCGTATGTTAAAAAATTATAGAAACTCAGTGATTCAGTGATTTTTTTTTTCATTCATGCATAATGTAAAGGCTAGCAATACAGCAGGGCTTGTTGCGGATAGTCCAATTGAATAAAATTAACAGACAACTGGACAAGAGAAACAAAAAGATAATAGAAGGAAGAAGGAATTTACAGATAAATATTTGGAAAATGGAGACTTGGAAAGTGAGAATCACAAACAGACAAAGGGGGAAATAGGAAACATTTTGAGGGAAAAAATTGTCCAGAGAATGGGGAAGCAAAAGATGATAAACAAGACATGGAAGGATAGAAAATGTTTAGCTGTAACGGATCTGCAGCTCGTATTTCACTGGTATTCAAATTTCTGACACTACGCTGTAGCATAGTGCATGCATAAATATGTATATAGACCATTACATTATGAGTGTACACATGCAATGTCAAAAGCGAGCTTATGCATTATGAATGAGTTGTAGCTACTGGCCGAGTACTATATAGACCATAGATTACAGCATGGTCTTTAAAAATATATATATTTGTAGTTTTTTACATTAAAGTACACTTTTAATACAGGGGCCCATTGCATAAAACTTACTATAATAGTAACTTTATTATAGCAACTTACTGGAATTTGATTGGCTGTTGAGCAACATGACATCATCAACAGCCAATCAAAATCCAGTAAGTTACTATAGCAGTAAAGTTACTAGTACAGTAAGTTTTATGCAACGGGCCCCAGATCTTTTGTTTCAGGATTTAGAGTTCAAGTTTCGGGGACAATTTCAGGCAAATCGTGTTCTATTTTTTGAAAGATAATTATGCATAAGCTTTACGCGTGGGATAGATATGCAGTTTTGTTTTGTACTGTTTGGTTTGGGAGGGGGTGCACATAGAGCTAAATGCCTGGGGTAAATGGTTATCATGATTGTTGCTTTATTAAAACATAAGGGAATCCGACTGTAGAATAGAATGTCGAAATACTTCCTTTAAAAAGAAACCCAAAAAAAAGCAAGTACTACTACCGGGTATAATAGATGAAAACGGAGGAAACGGTGGCATGACCTTTGCAGTATCACGAGAAGGATCAAAGTGGGATTAAACCCAACCGGAGAAGAGCAACTACCCTATGGCATCTTCCGGACAATCGTCAACAAAATAATCTCCTGCCTAGGCCTACATACAAACATGTACATGAATTAAGTTAGAGGGAATTTACCGCGGAGTAATTTCCAAATCCTGGGAAGGGTAGTTGCCCTTGGAAAAACTGAGGGAGAGATTTCTGAGGAAGCTGTCCTTAAATCATATTCCTTGATTAAGTCAAGATATGGAATAAGAATTACAATATAACAGTCTGGTACCTTCGTCGCGAAAGCGGAGTCCATCTGAACTCTACTGTTTCGAAGGAACCAATTCCTCCTGCCAGGATCATCACCATACGAAGTAGCCTGTGGTGACTGGTGGGCAGCACCGGAGCTTCCATACAGGTTCACAAAGTCGCGATCATTCGCCGTCTTAGACCAGCGACCGCCGTCTCTAGAGTGATTTCGAGTGTGATCTCGGGTACGATGACGAGGCAGGTGATGGAGAGAGCGATTCTTGTATATCAGGTTTGCTCTGTACTGCGTTAATATACACGCGGTGCACATAAGCAGAAAAAGCAGGACAGCGACGACGCTCAGGCTGACGGACAAGGCGATGATTGCACCCGTCGATAGCCCACCTTGGACTAGAATGAAAACAACAATGCGTTGTGTTGGAAATGAATTGAAATGAATTTTGCATTAATACATTTTCTTCTTACAAAATACATTACATTGTTTTGAACAAAAGAACATGATAGGTCAAAGATTTAAAAGAAGGAGCTGACTACCCGATAAGTGGAGCATGTTTTTTTGGAAACTTGTAAAACCTGTTGAGCTTTTCAAACTTGTCCTGAATTTTGTCGTTGTTTTAATCTTTGGTCTTTTACTAATTACAGAGCAATCTACGTGCAGGGTTCCGTACTTCGCATTTTCATTAGTTTTGGTTATTTTGAACAAAAATGATAGTGCCAACCGCTCTTACAGTCATTGTTCACCATGGCCTGTGCTGTACATAGGACAGATTGCTTTTAATCTATCTATTGGGATTAATAAGCTACTTCCTTTATTTGCTAAACTTGAAATTTACAACCAACTGAAAATAAATATAAATAAAACAACAAAAACAAAAAAAATCATAAAACTTCACATGGCATCCTATAGGTTAGCAACTAGTCTACTAACTAGTCGCTTTTGTGTTCAGTGAGAGTGTATTTCAACTTTTGATATCTTTTTGAAGGAGTTATAATTGAAGGTCATATATTGAATATAGTGCAGTGACATAAAACCCATAACATACAGAGCTTTGTATGTCTTTTGGTGATTGGTACTAAAAAGCAATCGGCCTAATACTGATACCACATGAACACTAACTCTCTTGTTACAGCAGCTTTCGCCTATTGAGAAAAATCACTTGTCTGTCAGACCATCATCACTTAACGATAAGAGGATATTTCGCGGACACGTCGCCTATCATCATAATATTCAGAAATTACACTCGCTTTTAGATATGTTCAGCCTTTTGACGTTCTGAATTACATATAATACGCGTCAAGGGAAATTAAGATCTTACTAGTCACATCAGCGACAAACGTCTTTTTACTTGCACAATGTAAACAATTTTGCACGATGCACCGCAATTCAGCTCGCACACTAAGTAAGTATATCCGAATTAAAAATCTTCAACCCGGAAGGATAGAGAAAGACATGGAGAAGAAACGCACAGATATGTTTATAATCTTCTCAAGAATCATCCTCCATTACAACGGAAGAGTTCTTCAAATAAAATCTATTGTCTTGTTTGTGTGTTTAATAGGATAGAAGACGTAAGTTCAAGAACATCCAAGAATAGTCTACATTCGATTACTATAAGGGTGACGATTTCGAAAAGTAAAAAGTGATGGACGTGAGGAAAGACGGAATTACCTGTGCACTCTCTACCAGGTCTGCTCGAGATAGGAGACTCGTCGGTGTAACCGCTCCGGCAAATACAAGCGTAAGAACCCTCCATGTTTATGCAGTGAGCGTTAGGTGAGCAATCGTTGTTGGAAGGCGTCGAGCATTCATCAACATCTGAATGAAGTATATATATATATATATATATATATATATATATATATATATAAGAGAGAGAGAGAAAAGGAAAACGTCTATTTCCCTATCAAGACTAGTCTTCCTCCAAACCCAACTAGCATATGTGAAGGTAGGCTTTTTCCAACCTTATGTTAATCTCTCATTAATAATAATAATAATAATAATACTAATAGTAATAATAACAATAATAATAATAATAATAATAATAATAATAATAATATTAATAAATAAATAATAATAATGAAATAGTAATGATAATGATACTACTACTACTACTAATAATATTATATATATATATATATACAGTGATAACTTCAAAAAGAGTCGAAGGTACGCCATGTGTAAATCCAACATAAATGTCTAAATAATGTTGGATTTACACATGGCGTACCTTCGACTCTTTTTTAAGTTATCACTGTCTACATTATGAATCATTCAACACGTGGGTATTATATATATATATATATATATATATATATATATAATGAAATAAAATGGAGAATGAAACTGACGTAGCTCTCGATCACAATGATCCTTTTATTTCATTGACAAGCTTTCGGCCATCATCAGGCCTTCAACAGGCCGTGGATTGAAATTACGCCACAGTCATCAGATCGAGGTAGGTTTCGGAGAGGAATGAGGGGTACACGGCCTAATGAAGGCCTGATGATGGCCGAAAGCTTGTCAATGAAATAAAAAGATCATTGTGATCGAAAGCTACGTCAGCTTTATTCTCCATTTTCTTTCACTGTGTGTACTAAAATGAAGCACTGTACACGTTTTGCGAGGGACCATCTTCCTTTATATATATATATATATATATATATAATGTAGACAGTAATAACTTCAAAAAGAGTCGAAGGTATCCCATGTGTAAACCTAACATTAGCTTTAATTGTTCAGAATTTTCGGCCCGCCTCGGGCCTTCCTCAGTGTATACAGTATAATGACAAGATAAATGCAAACGAAATTTTCCTTATAGTAGTTCCTTAGGAATTTACCCAGGGTAGCCACTTCAGCTATCAGCTGATCTTGGGCCAGCGGGCCCTGCATAACATAATATGTTATTATTATCCTTCTCCACTCTTATATGCCGAGCGCCTGGCTAGAAGGCAGAAGGTCCCATTTTTCCAAGTCTTTGGTATGACTCGGCCGGGGATCGAACCCACGACCTCCCGCTCATGAGGCGGACGCTCTATCAATTGAGCCACCATGCCCGGTGGCTGACGCAACAAAGCAATGTGTAGAGAATAAAGAAAAGGAAGATAAATAGGAAAAAGAAAAAAGGAACCTGAACAGAAAAAAAAAATCTTAAACTTTTTAGTCTCACAGAATTTATTTCTTCCCATTGTCATGACTATAAATGGTATCATTGCCCTAATAAAGTTTTCACCAACCTGTGGCGTTCAGAGAGGCAGGGTCAAATCCTATGGAGCTTTCCCCGGATGTGATATTGCCGTTGCCACGATCTGATATGATCATCTGTTCAAACTCGTTCGCCGACATCTGTTGGCTTGATCCGGCTCGAAAGGAGGCAAAGACACTTCCCTCTCGGAAGGATATACGGGTGAGTTGTTGGAGAGAGGGTACTTGAAGCAACAGCTTTCAGGGCATAAGAGATGATACTGTTATCAAAACGATTGTATTTTTTTTTTCTAAATGAAATTTCTTTTGCATGATATTTTTCATATTTGTTATATGAAAATTTACTGTGCGTACATATTTTCAAACTGTAAATGAATAGATGGAAGCGACGGATAACAGATAAAAGAGATATCATTGCGATACATTTCAAGAAGTAATGGAAATCAAGTAAAATGTACCATAGGTATATGGTCATGAAAACACAAGAGGACTGAAGAGGAAGTGGGTGGACAATGGTTTCAGGCTCACAATTATTGAGTAATTATCAAAAATTATTACTACAACGTTGTACAAGGAATGTTTTTGTGAATAAATAGACATTAGAATGCATATGCCTATTTGAACAAATAATTCCTGGCACCACATGCAAAATGAGCCCTTGCATATAACTGCAAACTGGTGAACATTCAGGAGAGCAAACATTTTTAGGGGAAGTTGTCCTTTAGAGTAGGTAACAAGACTGAAGATTTAGAGGTAGTTCTTACCAATGTTCTAAGTGCGGACGCTAGTGCGATGTACTCTCGACTGGTGACGTTTTGAAGTGCATCACTGTATACTATCGGTTCACCATTGAAGTATATAATGGTCAGAATTACATCGAAGAAATACGCAACTGTTGCAACGAGGAAGCAGAAAAACATCAGTAGCATCAATTAAAATTTTGAATCAATATCTAACTTCTGATTTTTTTTTTAGATGGAAAATTATTGCTTTCTGGGCGAGTTTTGTCATTCAGTTCAGTAGAGCTTATGACGCAGTAAGTGGTGAACATTAGGCATCTATTTAGATAGAGAGCCATGCGTAGCTGAGCCAGCAATGGAAGAAATGCGTTCGGTTTGCATTTATTGGCTTTATGCACAGTGCTATGCTAGATTTGTGCTGGAAATTGTTTTCAACTGAACGCTGTGAAATAACGTCCAGTGTTCTTGGTATAACACGCATATCTTGTCCGTAGACAAAGTAAGAAAAAAATTAGCGTTTACAGTCACACCACTATCTTGCTGTTTATGACACTGGTGACAAGAAGGGTACTCGTGCCCTCTTCGCTAAAATGATAACAAGGGAACAGGAAATGACATAGTAAAGAGAGAAGATGAAACCAGGGAAAAGACGATGATACGAATCATTCATCACCCTCCCTTAGAAGCCCTTTTTTATTGTCTGATATTGTTGACGATTATGTTGATCGTTGTTTTTTTTTTTTTCTTTGTTTTTCCATTTCATCCACCTGGTTACTAGGTGTGGAACTCCCATGTACTTACCGAAAAACTGAACAATCATCGGAAGAGATTGATATATAAAAAACAAAGTCCTGATTTCAAATAATTAACTTGCCATCCTTCTTCCTTTCATACAAGAAAACTTTAATGAATCCACTAAAAGGTCAAAACTGGAACTACAAAGAGCACTGAGACGTTACCCTCACTTTAAAAACTTGAAGTTGCTTTTAGCGTTACCTTCGCATTCGCCATTGTCGTTCTCTACGTAATTTGGGCCGCATTCGCATATTCCTTCATTGTTGCAAATATTTAGATCCCCACAACCATCATCACTGCTGCAACTGACAGAATCTGAGATACACAATGATCAAGAATCAAAATGGCTTATCACTGACAAAAGTCACAAGTTCTGAGATATCCATATTCAAAATGAGTCATTATCACTGACACAAATTACAGGTTCCCTCAAAGTGTATCAGTTGCAACTATACAGTGCTCAATCAAGACTGATGCAAAAATCTATTCCGTATAAAAGCGATGGCATAAAAAAATATCTCTAATTTTACAAAGACATTAGAAAGTAACCCTTGCATATCATTTTAACTTACCGATCTGACACCGAATTCCCGAATAGCTGGCAGGGCATTCACAAATAAAACGGTCTGCTAAACTACTACACGTCCCACCATTCTGGCACGGTGAGAGAAGACATTGATCTTCTACTGAATAAATAAATAAAAAAAAACATAAGACAAAATGATAAGAATAATAGAATATGATCGATACTTAATCATGATGTAGTAATATATAATAATAATGGAATGGTATAATGATAACGATAATGATAATGATAATAGTATTAATGAAACCAATATTGTGATGATGACAATAACAATAACGATGGCAAAATGGTACTACTAATGATGATAAAATCATAAATGGATGTTAAGAACAATAAGGATAATGATGATGAGAACAATAATATAAATAACTAAAAAATAGTACACCTATTCCACAGTCATCTCCCCTGTATCCTTCTGCGCACGAACAGTTATAACCACTGATTCTGTCGGTGCAAGTCGCATCATTAAGGCATGGGTTGGGACTACATTCATTTATTTCTGTGAAGTGAGGAAACAAACAGAAATGACGGGGTTTTTTGTACAAGTAGTAATAGTTTTTTTGTGTTTTTTTTGTTGCTGCTGTAGTAATAGTCTCAGTCATAACCAAAGCTATCATTGTAGCAATAATGAATCATAATCATAATGATGATGAGATGAAGATGATAGGGAGGAGGAGGAGGAGGAAGCTGAATGACAAAGTTATGTTAAGTTGTTATGGCCCGAGTGTTCTATTCATTTGATTATATAATCATTATCCACTCATTTTTCTGGTCTAATAATTAATATTTATCTCTTTGAAGAATAAAATTACCACTACGAAGATGGTGATGATTATCATAATGATAGCAGTAGTAGCAGTAGTAGTAGTAGTAGTAGTAGTAGTAGTAGTAGTAGTAGTAGTAGTAGCAGTAATAGTAGTATTAGGTTTTGTTGCTGTTGTTATAGTCGCAAAAAAAAAAAAAACAGTCATTGTAGTAATAATATATCATAATCATAATCATAATAGTGATGAGATACTAATGATAGGTAATAGGAGGAGGATAACGAAAAGATAACATGATAATGTACCTGTTCCGCAGTCATCTCCTGTATATCCTTCTACGCATGTACAGTTATAGTCATCGATTCCTTCCATGCAGGTCGCACCATTAAGACAGAGGTTGGGGTTACATTCGTCGATATCTGTTTGGGAAGAAAATCAACAGAACACAGGTGCTAATTTCATTTCTACCATATAGCTTTTTTAATCAATTGCTTTTCTGTATCCTGTGAGAACAAAGGTTTATCAATAAGCGGTTGCTTGATGGCGTGGAATTTGTCAAAAGTGGAATATTTGGTTGTCAAAAATTGTTACCGCCGAGTCATTATGCACCTATGTCGAAGAAATGTCGTGTAAGCATTTATCGTCTGAACTGATCTATGATACACGAATGCACTTTAAAGGTTGGGTAAATGATCTTTCTATTGATATATGTCAAACCCGCGATCAAATTATCTTTCCAGATCTTTACCCGCAACAGTGTCCTCCTACCCCTTCTTTCCTTACTTAGAATGTTAACTATTTAGATTCTGCTCTTGATTGATTCCTCGCTCATTTCTTTCCTTTTTAGTATAACACTACGTATTAGCCAATACCCTATTCCAAATATATGAATAGCGTCATATAAACATCGACATTCTTATCATACACCTTGTTACAATATGACACCGCAGTTCCACGTCACCTCAGATTTTCACCTCATTAGAAAGAAAAAAGATATGCATAACATGAAATTATGGGATTCACCTCAACCAGAAATCTTGGAATATATAACTTTAAAAATAAAGTTGATCAAAGATGTACAGAAAACTATACCTGTTCCGCAGTCATCTCCGGTATATCCACCCACGCACATACAGTCATAACCGTTGATTCTGTCCGTGCAAGTTGCACCATTAAGACAAGGGTTGGCAATACATTCATCGATTTCTGTGTCGGAAACCAGATATTTATAACAAATTTTGTATATCGATACCGGACATCCCTCAAAGAAAAATTAGCCAAAACGTTTTATTGATGTGTACATTACAAGTGTTAATATGTTAATGATATTTGTATCATTAAACATAAACTAATTCTGCAATTTCTGCATCCGATATGCTTAGAATATATTTTATGTTTCCAACGAAAGTATCTGGGTCTGAAGGCTGTAGGCCAAAGTTATACCCTAGGGATTTTTAAAATTTCGTTATATTTTATAACTAATTTTTCTTATCTGAATTTCTTTGAAAAACAAAATGACGACGACGATGATCAGTTACGGAGACTCCCATTTTTTTTGGGGGGGGGGGGGGAGATTGAATTGTTTACTTTTATATTGAATGGCCAGCGGAGATGACCTAATGACCCCATGCGAACACACGAGGTCAGCCGTTACAAAATTCTAATTCTATTCGTTGCGATTTAGGCCTGATTCAACGAGCAAAGTGCGAAGTGAGAATTACGTAATCACACTCCACGATGGCCCGTTCTCTTTCGTGTTCTCCCACCGCGCGCTCTCTCTCTCTCCCTCTCTCTCACTCTTCTCATCTGTCGCCGTACATAACGTGTGTCGCGTGTGTGTCCAGTGATCCATCTCGATTACAAATCCGGCCGCAGATAATAATATAGAACGCCTTGCACATTTTCTGCGGCTCGCCGAGTCACAAAATCAATTTCTCTCTCTCCCTCTCTCTCACTCTTCTCATTTGTCGCCGTACATAACGTGTATCGCGTGTGTGTCCAGTGATCCATCTCGATTACAAATCCGGCCGCAGATAATAATATAGAACGCCTTGCACATTTTCTGCGGCTCGCCGAGTCACAAAATCAATTTAGAAAAAAATCATATACCCCCCCCCCCCCTCCCCTAAGCTTGTGAATATTGATTTTTCGCGTGCAGTTAGCATCATCTTTCATTGGGTAAAATTTCAACATTCACAAGCTATTGGGTTTTTTTAAGGCAGCAGTCAAGGGAAAACAATCAACTTTGTACACGTTTCACAGTGGTCGTCACAGGCAGAGGGACCTTCATGGAGTCGATGTTCCCTAAAACTAAGGAACTCAACGTTCCCTCTTAAAAGGGAGTCTCCTTGACTGATGATAGCAGTGGTTGTAGTAGTAGCAGTAGAAGCAGCAGCAGCAGCACTAGTTGTAATAATACTTTTTGTTGCTGTTGTTTTTATTGTCACAACCAAAACTGTCATTGCAGTAATAATGTATCATAATCATAATTATGAGATAATGATGATGGATAGGAGGAGGAGGAAGAGGATAAAAAAACACACAACGATATACCTGTTCCGCAGCCATCTCCGGTATATCCCTCCACGCATGTACAGTTATAGTCATCGATTCCTTGCGTGCAGGTCGCACCATTAAGACAGGGGTTGGGATTACATTCATCGATATCTGTTTGGGATGAAAATCAACAGAAGACAGGTGCTTTCCATTTTTACCATAATTTATAACTTTTCTGTATCCTATGAGAACAAAAGTTTATCAATGAGCGGTTGCTGGAAGACGTAAAATTTGTCAAAAATGTGGAATATTTGGTTGCCGAAAATGGGTACAACCAAGTCGTTATACACCTATCTCGGGGAAATGTCGTGTGAGTTACATTTACCGGCTGAATTGCTCTATAATATCAGAATGCAATTTACAGTTTGGTAAATGTACCTGTTAATGGCATATCTAGTCAAACCCGCGATAAAATTGTCTTTCCAGACCTTTACCGACAACATCGTGTCCTTCTACCTTTTCTTTCCTTGCTTAGAATTTCATCTATTTTTTATCTACTCTTGATCGATTCCTCTCTCATTTCTTACCCTTTTTGTATATCACTACGTACTAGCCAGTACCCTTTTCCAAATATATGATGGGCGGTATAAAAACATCGACATTCTTGTCATGCACATTGTTACAATGATACGGCAGTCCCATGTCACCTGAAACTTATTCCTTTAAAAAAAAGGTATGCATAACATAAGATTTTGGGATCCACCATGTTCACCTAAGCCAAATTTCTTTCAAAATAAACTTGATTAAAGATGTACAGAAAACCGTACCTGTTTCGCAGTCATCTCCGGTATACCCACCCTCGCACATACAGTCATAACCGTTGATTCTGTCCGTGCAAGTTGCTCCATTAAGACAATTGTTGGCATTACATTCATCGATTTCTGTTCCGGAAACCAGATATTGATAACATATATTGGTTTATGGATACCAGACTCGCCTCAAAGAAAAATTAGCCAAATCCTTTTATAGATGCGCATATTACGAGTGGTATTGATAATATATGTGTCATTAAATATGAACTAATTTTGCTATTTCTCCATCTGATATGCTTACAATAATATTTAATGTTTCCAACCAAAGTAATTGGGACTGAAGGCTGAAAAACAAAGTTATTGAGTTAACTTGTGCCCTGGGAGTTCCATTTTTTTCATATTTCACCCACTAATTCTCTGTCTGAATATTGATATGCATTTCTTTGAAAAGTAAAATAACCATTATGATGGTTATGATATTATGACCAATAAGACAGGGGTTGGGGTTACATTCGCCGATATCTGTTTGGGAAGAAAATCAACAGAAGACAGGTGCTTATTACATTTTTTGGGGGTAGCTTTTCTGTATTTTTCGAGAACAAAGATTTATCAACAAGCGGTTGCTTGATGGCGTAGAATTTGTCCAAAATGTGGAATATTTGGTTGCCGGAAATGTGTACCCCCAGTCGTTGTACACCTATGTTGGAGAAATTTCTCGTAAGTTACATATATCTCCTGAACTGATCTATAATATCCGAATACAATATCCAAATGTATGATGGACGGTATATAAACATGGACATTCTTATCCTACACATTGTAACAATGTAATACTGCAATCCCATGTCACCTAAAACATTTTTCTTTTTTAGAGAAAAGGATATGCATAACATAATATTCTGATATCCACCTAAGTCAACTTTCAGAATAAACTGGATCAAAGATACACAGAAAACTGTACCTGTTTCGCAGTTATCTCCAGTATATCCACCCACGCACGTACAGTCATAACCGTTGATTCTGTCCATGCAAGTTGCACCATTAAGACAAGGGTTGGAAATACATTCATCGATTTCTGTGCCGGAAACCGGATATTGATAACATGTTTAACAAGTGATATGTTTTTCTGTGAAAAATAAAACAACCAGTATGATGACAATGAAAATGGAAGTAGCAGTAGTAGTAGTAGTAGTAGTAGTAGTAGTAGTAAAAATAACTTTTCAACTGTTGTTGTTACAGTCGCAATAATAACCAAAGCTGTCATTGTAGTCATAATGTAACATAACAATATTAAATGATGATGATGATGATGATGATGACATAATATCGATTGGTAGGAGGAGGAAAATACTGTACCTGTTCCGCAGACATCTCCGGTATATCCTTTTACGCACGTACAGTTATAGTCATCGATTCCTTCCGTGCAGGTTGCATCATTAAGACAGGGGTTGGGGTTGCATTCGTCGATATCTGTTTGAGAAGAAATACTTATTTGCTTATTCCATTTTTACCATTATTTATAGCTTTTCTGTATCCTATGAGAACAAAGGTTTACCAATAAGCGGTTGCTTGAGGGCTTAAAATTTGTCAAAAATGTGGAATATTTGGTTGCCAAAATGGGTCGTCATACACCTATGTCGGAGAAATCTCGACTACGTTAACATAAATTATGCGAAATTGAAGTCACGCGCCTCTGTGTCCGTCAATGCGTGTGAGAAGAGATGGCATAGAAATTAATCAAAAGAGAATTAATAACCAAAAGTAGAAATAAATGAATTCAATAAACAAGATGAATTCGCCTGCGTCTTTCAATTCTTCCACCTATGTCCAGTTCATTCTGTGACTTTATTTATTTATTTATTTGTTTGTTTATTCATTTATTTCTGATATTTATGCAGGAGGACACATTTCATGACGTCCTGTTTGCTATTCAATACCATCAACAATGAAAACAAGATAACAGTAAGAAGAAAAGTAGAGAAATAAATACACACTTTTATACATACATATATAGACAAATCTACAAATTAATTGGTATTCTCATCAAACATGTCAAAAGCGGATTATTCGAGAAACACTCTTGCACATTTGACTGCTGCATTCTTCATTGATGCTGAGGTTATTTTATCTGCGAACTTTCTTCCCGTAGGCCCTGATCCTCGCTCCTCTGGTGTCCAGGAAAACTGGGGAATTCATGTCTATTCACAGGATTTTTTGACAGAGAGATAAAAAGAAGAAAGACCGACAGGACAAGACAGATTGATGGGTAGAAAGAAAGGTAGACAGGAAGAAAGAGAGAGGAAGAATACCTGTACAATTTCGACCGGGTAGGACTCCCGTTTGTCCGGTGTCTTCATATCCAGGATAGCAGGAGCATTCGTAACTTCCATCTGTGTTTGTACAGTTGGCAAAACGTGAACAGTCATTTCCAGCTGAGTCCTCACATTCGTTTACATCTGCGTTTAAAGTAATCATGATTATGATAATAATAATTGAAGATGTTACAGAAAAGGGGGAAAAGAGGAGGACTGATTTTTAGCAGGAAAAGGGTTGTTCTTATTGTGATTTACAATAGAGCAAGAGAGGGGAAGAAAGTTGCATGGAAAGAGTGGGGAAAAGACTGTGCGTGTGTGTGTGTGAGAGAGAAAGAAAGAGAGAGAGAGAGAGAGAGAGACGTAAGGAACAGAGAATAATGTGAGATAGCGGTATAGAAGTATACGTACGTGTATTACTGACGTATATTCTCTGCCAAACAGAATGCAAATGATGATGTTGATGATGTTGATGATGATGTGGTAACGGTCATGATGATGATAATAATGATAATAATTAATGGTAACAAATATAATAATCATAATCGCATTAATAACAGAAATAATCATATCAGCAGTAGTGGTACTGCTACGATTACTACTACAATTACTACTACTACTACTACTACTACTACTACTACTACTACTACTACCACCACCACTTCTACTTCTACCTCTACTACTACTACTACTACTACTGCACTACTACTACTACTACTGATACTACTGCTACTACTACTGCTACTACTACTGCTAATGATAATAATGATAATTATGATAATAAAAGAGATAACAATGATAATAATAACAATAATAACGATGATGATAATAATCATTTTTAAAAATAAAGAAAATTCTGAAGAAATTAAGAGGTGATCTGTCATACATGACAGACCACCTAACAATAATAGTAAGAATAATAGTATTGAATGATATATACAGTAATCATCATTTGACGAGTGATGAGAATGACGACGATAATGATGAGGATCGATGACAGAATCATAATACTCTACCAGTTCCGCAGTCATCCCCTGTGTATCCATCTCCGCACGTACAGTTATGGCCATTGATCCTATCGGTACAAGTCGCGCCATTCAGGCAGGGATTGGAACTGCATTCGTTGATTTCTGTGTCGAGGAACAGGAAAACAATCGTTTTCAGTTCACGGAATCATCTTTCCTTTCCATATTTTCCTGGCGTTCTTAGAAGCAAAGAATAATTTTTGTTTTAGTTTGAGAATAGTTTAGAGAAAAGGCGATGCAATTCCCAAGTAAAAGGATATTCAAGGGGTAGTGTGGAAGTTAAATTATGTAAATTTACTGCCAAGCAAGCAATAAAAAGAAAACGGTTATGACACTTGGCGAGTCAAGGGCCTAGAAGGCCAAGGGGAGGCAATAATTTTCTGGATTGTGTGCACGTTTTTGCTACTGAGCTTTCAAATGAGCTTTCAAGTGGACAAAGGCCGGATGTGTCCCGCCCCTCAAATTTGTCATTGATATATAATGATTATTCAGTCTGTACAATTTCGACAACAGATTCCTCCCACCCCCCCCCCCCCCGCATACATACACACACACACGCGCGCGCGCGCGCGCGCGCAACCTCACCCTACTCATCTTGCATCTTCATGAACACATGACCAGGAAGAGAAGGGAATAGAAAAAGTAGAAAAAGACCCACAGCTGAAGATGGATAGGTGGACAGAAAGTAGACAGGGAGAAAAGGGTAAAATACCTGTACAATTTCGACCGGGAAGGACTCCCGTTTGTCCGGTGTCTTCATATCCAGGATAGCAGAAGCATTCGTAGCTTCCATCTGTGTTTGTACAGTTGGCAAAACTTGAACAGTCATTGCCAGATGAGCCCTCACATTCGTTTACATCTGCGTTTAAAGTAATCATCATACTGATTATGATAACTGAAGACGTTGCGGAAGAGCATGAAGAGGAGGGAAAAAGGGGACTGATTTCAGTAGGAAGAGGGTTGTTCTGATTTGATTTAAAGGAGAGCAAGAGATGACAGTGAGAGAGAGAGAGAGAGAGAGAGAATAATCGGGTAAAAGGAATACGTACATCTATTTACTTACGTCTATTCTTTTTACCAAAGAAAACGATGGTGATGATGATGACGGTAATAGTCAAAATGATGATAATAATCATGTTTCTCAGGGAGAAAGGGGTAAAATACCTGTACAATTTCGACCGGGAAGGACTGCCGTTTGTCCAGTGTCTTCATATCCAGGATAGCAGGAGCATTCGTAGCTTCCATCTGTGTTTGTACAGTTGGCAAAACGTGAACAGTCATTGCCAGCTGAGTCCTCACATTCGTTTACATCTGCGTTTAAAGTAATCATCATACTGATTATAACTGAAGACGTTGCAGAAGAGCATGAAGTGGAGGGGAAAAGGGGACTGATTTTAGTAGGAAGAGGGTTGTTCTGATTAAGATTTATAGGAGAGCAAGGGATGACAGTGAGAGAGAGAGAGAGAGAAAGAGAGGAAGGGAAACAGAGAATAATCACGTAAAAAGAATACATACATCTATTTACTTACGTCTATTCTTTTACCAAAGAAAACGATGGTGATGATGATGATGATGATGGTAATAGTCAAAATTATGATAATTATCTTGGTAATTATGATAATCATGATTATGGTAACAATAATAAACATTATCGCAGTAATAATCGAAATAATCATTCAGCAGCACTGGTACTGTTACTACTACTACTACTGTTATGACCATGATGACTACTACAACTATTGCTTCTACTATTTATTCCTCTACTACTACTACTACTAATACTAATGCTATTGATATTAATAAAAATAATAATGCGTGATATATACTAATAATCATTATGATGAGATGGTGATAAAGATGAAGATGACGACGATGATAATGATGAGTATGACAGAACCATGATACTCTACCTATTCCGCAATCATCTCCTGTGTATCCATATACGCACGTACAGTTATGGCCATTAATCATATCGGTACAAGTAGCGCCATTCAGGCAGGGGTTGGAACTGCATTCGTTGATTTCTGTGTTGAGGAACATGAAAACAATTGTTTTCAGTTCATGGAATCTTCTTTCCTTTTAACATTTTCTAGGCGTTCTCAGAAGAAAATAAAGATTTTTGTGTAAGTCTGAGCATAGTTAAGAGAAAATGGACTGTATTTCCCACGTAAAAGGATATTCAAGGGGGTAGTAGGAAAGTTATATGTAAATTTTCTGTCAGCAAGCAAGCAACAAAAAGAAAACGGTTATGACACTGGAATGGGGGGGGGGGGCAAAAATTTCTGGACTGTGTGCACACATGTGCTACTGATCTTATAAGTGGGCAAAGATCTGTTGTGTATCCGCCCCTCAAAGTCGTCACAGATCCAAAGATTATTCAATCTGTGCAATTTCGACCATCAGATTCACCCACATACGCACCCAACGCACCACACGCACACACCCTACTCCTCCTGCGGCTTAATGACCACATGACCAGGAAAAAAAGGGAATAGAAGTATAAAAAACCCAGAAAGACACTGGAAGATGTCTAGGTAGACAGAAAGGTAGACAGGGAGATAGAAAAAGAGATAGATTTAGGGAGGGGGTGTAGAATACCTGTACAATTTCGACCAGGAAGAACTCCCGCTTGTTCGGTGTCTTCATAACCAGGATCGCAGAAGCATTCGTAGCTTCCATCTGTGTTTGTACAGTTGGCAAAATCTGAACATTCATTTCCAGCTGAGTCCTCACATTCGTTTACATCTGCGTTTAAAGTAATCATTGTTATGATAATGATAGCTGATGATTATGATGATGGTAAGAGTAATACTAATAATATTAATCATAAACATAATCTAAATTATCTAAATATAAATAATCTTTCAGCAGTAGTATTACTGCTATTACTGCTACTATTACTACTACTATTACTACTACTGTTACAGAATCATAATACTCTACCTGTTCCGCAATCATCCCCTGTGTATCCATCTACGCACGTACAGTTATGGCCATTGATCCCATCGGTACAGGTCGCACCATTAAGGCAGGGATTGGAACTGCATTCGTTGATTTCTGTGTGGATGAACATGCAAATAATCGTTTCCACTTCACTGAATCTTCTTTCCTTCTAATTCATTCTAGGCGTTCTCAGAAGAAAAGAGAGATTTTTGTCTTAGTTTTAGAATAGCTTACAGAAAATGCACTGCGATTACCAATTAGAAGGATGTTCAACGCCAGGCTAGAAGGAAAGTTATATCATGTAAAGTTTCTGTCCAAGAAACAACAAAAAGAAGACGGTTATGACACTAAGCGGGTCAAGGGCCTGGTAGGGCCTGGACAAAAATTTCTGAACTTTGCGCACACATGTGCTCCTCAGCTTTCAAGTGGGCAAAGATCTGTTGTGAACCGGCCCTTCAAATTCGTCATTGATGGAAAGATTATTCAATCTGTACAATTTCGACCACCAAATTCCCCCCCCCCCCCCACACACACACACACACACGCACAAACACAGACCCTACTCCTCCTGCGCCTTAATGACCACATGACCAGGAAAAAAGGGAATAGAAGAAGTAAAAAAAATCGACACTGGAAGATGGATAGTTAGAAAGAAAGGTAGACAGGGAAATTTTTTATATATATATATATATATATATATATATATATATATATATATATAAGGACTCCCGTTTGTCCAGTGTCTTCATATCCAGGATAGCAGGAGCATTCGTAGCTTCCATCTGTGTTTGTACAGTTGGCAAAACGTGAACAGTCATTGCCAGCTGAGTCCTCACATTCGTTTACATCTGCGTTTAAAGTAATCACCACAATGATAATAACTGAAGAAGTTTCAGAAGGGGGGAGCAGGAATAAGAGGACTGCTTTTAGCAGAAAGAGGGCTGTTCCAATTAACACGTATAAGAGAGCAAGAGAGGGGGGAGAGTTGCATGGAGAGAATGAGGGAAGAGAGTGAGTGAGAGAGGGATGGAGAGAGAGAGAGGGAATGAGGAAAGGGAACAGAGAAAATTGCAATATAGTAAACATGGTAAACAAGAATACAATTCTAATACTGAAATATATTCTTTGCCAAGTAAAATGATGATGATGATGGTCACAGTAAAAATAATTATGATAATAATACAATCTATAATAATCTGTACAACTTTGACCAGCAGACCCCCCCCCCCCCCACACACACACACACACACACACAAACACGAACAGATGATCAGGAAATGGAGGGAATGGAAAAAATAGAAAAAGACCGACATTTGAAAATGAACATGATGGAGAGGTAGACATAAAGGTAGACAGGGAGATAGAGAGGTGGTAGAATACCTGTACAATTTTGACCGGCAAGGACTCCTGTTTGTCCAGTGTCTTCATATCCAGGATAGCAGGAGCACTCGTAGCTTCCATCCGTGTTTGTACAGTTGGCAAAACCTGAACAGTCATTGCCAGCTGAGTCCTCACATTCGTTTACATCTGCGTTTAAAGTAATCACCATAATGATAATAACTGAAGAAGTTGCAGAAGGGGGAGCGGGAATAAGTGGACTTCTTTTAGCAGGAAGAGGGCTGTTCTAATTAACACGTTTAAGAGAGCAAGAGAGAGAGGGGAGAGTTGCATGGAGAGAATGAGGGAAGAGAGTGAGTGAGAGAGGGATGGAGAGAGAGAGGGAATGAGGAAAGGGAACAGAGAACAATGCAATATAGTAAACATGGTAAACAAGAATACAATTCTAATACTGACATATATTCTTTGCCAAGTAAAATGATGATGATGATGGTAACAGTAAAATTAATTATCACGATAATTATGATAATAACGATGATAATTATCATAAACATAACCTCAATTATCTAGACAGAAATAATCTTTCAGCAGTAGTATTACAGCTGCTATTACTTCTACTATTACCATGATTACTACTACTATTACTACTACTACTACTACTACGGTACTACTACTACTACTACTACTACTACGGGACTACTACTACTACTACTACTACAATACTACTGCTACTACTACCTCTATTGCATGTTATACAGTAACCATTTGATGAGATGGTGGATAAGGATGACGACGATGACAGTGATGAGGGTAACAGAATCATAATACTCTACCTGTTCCGCAATCATCCCCTGTGTATCCATCAACGCACGTACAGTTATGGCCATTGATCCTATCGGTACAAGTCGCACCATTAAGGCAGGGATTGGAACTGCATTCGTTGATTTCTGTGTGGAGGAACATGCAAATAAACCTTTCCACTTCACTGAATTCATTCTAGACGTTCTCAGAAGAAAAGAGAGATTTTTGTCTTAGTTTTAGAATAGTTTAGAGAAAATGAACTGCGATTACCAATTAGAAGGATGTTCAACGGGCTAGAAGGAAAGTTATATCATGTAAAGTTTCTGTCCAAGAAACAACAAAAAGAAGACGGTTATGACACGAAGCGGGTCAAGGGCCTGGTAGGGGATGGACAAAAATTTCTGAACTGTGCGCACACATGTGCTCCTCAGCTTTCAAGTGGGCAAAAGATCTGTTGTGAACTCGCCCTTCAAATTCGTCATTGATGGAAAGATTATTCAATCTGTACAATTTCGACCACCAAATCCCCCCCCCCACACACACACACACAAACACACACCCTACTCCTTCTGCGTCTTAATGACCACATGACCAGGAAAAAAAGGGAATAGAAGAAGTAAAAAAAAAATCGACACTGGAGGATGGATAGTTAGACAGAAAGGTAGACAGGGAGATTATATATATATATATATATATATATATATATATATATATATATATATATAGCGAGAGAGGTTTGGATGTATGTACCAGCTGGTTGTACCATTTCATATGTATATACGTGAGACAATAAAGGTAAGGTACAAGATGACGCAGGTCTGGACCACAAGATTGATAAGCTTTCGGCTCTAGGCCTTCATCAGATTTATTTGCTATGTAAATCAAAACAAAATGAAACAAAATAAATAAAACAAAGTAAATAAAACAAAATAGCAAATTATAATGATGAGCAACTTGACAGGCAACAAAACGGAATCAAGATGATTATAAATAAAGCAACATGATCATGATTAACGCAAGAAAAATAAAAATTTAAATCAATCGGAATAACAAAGTGGTATGATTCAACGAAATAAGGAAAATAAAACTTAACATGAAGTACGCAATTACCTGACTCAACGGTCGTAGCAAAGGTATAATTGTATGTGTATATGTACCAGGGCAGACGTATATTTTCTGTACCACTGCGTAAATTGTTATGTGTTCTCTTTCTCACCTGCCTTTTCCCCTCTCTCTCCTTACTTCGCTCTCTTTCCTCCCCCCCCCCCCCCTCTCTCTCTCTCTCTCTTTCTCTTTCTCTTTCCAAATAGTGTACACATTAAGTGCCGTGACCCGCTAGTGGTTCCGTTCTCACTACTATCTCTGTATCATTCACCTTGCCTAGATGTTCCGGTCCAACGGATTTTTATACTACGCGCCCTCTATACATTATAAACATACTTACCTACTCATTTCACAGAACATTCTCTTACAACTACACGCACTCTACCTTTGCTACGACCGTTGAGTCAGGTAATTGCGTACTTCATGTTAAGTTTTATTTTCCTTATTTCGTTGAATCATACCACTTTGTTATTCCGATTGATTTAAATTTTTATTTTTCTTGCGTTAATCATGATCATGTTGCTTTATTTATAATCATCTTGATTCCGTTTTGTTGCCTGTCAAGTTGCTCATCATTATAATTTGCTATAATTTGTTTTATTTACTTTGTTTTATTTATTTTGTTTCATTTTGTTTTGATTTACATAGCAAATAAATCTGATGAAGGCCTAGAGCCGAAAGCTTATCAATCTTGTGGTCCAGACCTGCGTCATCTTGTACCTTACCTTTATTGTCTCACGTATATATATATATATATATATATATATACAGTGCCCTCCAAAAGTTTGGGTACACCTGTAATCAGAACTAATTTTTCCACATTCACTCACACTTTTTTCATCATCAGATTCATGGTATTGCAAAATTGGGTATCAAATTGAAGAGTAGACATTAGCACCCAAGTTGAAATCAGATTAAGAATCATGGAGCTTTTCAGGAGGCAGTCATGCGTAAAAAAGACGACTATTACACAAATCATCATCCGCAACCGAATGATAAAGCCACTAGTTTGGTCAGTTGTATCAGCACATATGCCCCTTTGGCATTCCATAAAACTGGATCCTTGTTTAATCGATGAAGCAGATGATTAATTCATAGACAATACAAATTCCTTTCTTCAAACACAAAACAAGTGTTTTCATGTAAAAATATCAACATAATGGGATCACAATTCTCTTCTGTTTTCTGTTTCTTTTACTGAAAATCAAATATCATTGCTTATTCTTGTATTTTGTGTTACTCTTACACGGAAAAGAACAACAAAATGAATTATGTCATGAGATACGCATTCTTTATTTTTTTTTCAAGTTAGAGACATTTGTCTTTGTGATAAGCGCGCACGTTTCAAATCAAAGAGACTTCTCGTAAACTTTGAAGTCCGCCCCCAGCAGCGACTAAAGCTTGGCACACCCTTGGCATCCGTTGGTCAGTTTGTGAAGGTAGTCAGTGAAGACATCTTTCCATGCCTTTTGGAGAACCTCCAACAGTTGAGGTTCACTTGCAGGACATTTGTACCTTCCTGTACAGCTCTTCCCATAACAGTTCTATGGGGTTAAGATCCAGGGACTAAGACGGCCAATCCATGATTTTCAGGATCCTCTTCGTTTCATTTTTGTCAGGTAGTTCTTACACAGCCTTTAGGAATGTCTTGGGTCGTTGGCCTGCTGGCAAACAAACTAGACCCCAATGAGATATTTTCCTGAAGCAGTGGCCTTTCACTCTAGGATGGAGTGGTAGCCATACTGGACAAGAATGCCCTACACTTTATGCAAACTGCCAACTGAATCTGCACCCCCAACAACCCCACGCCGTAATACTTCCACCACCATGTTTGTTGTTGTTGTTGCTGTTGGTTTGATGCCCTGTGCTAACACCCTTTCCCCCTTTCAGCGCCTAACATAATCGTCTCCTACTGTAGAATACATCAAACTTGACTCACCTGACCAAAGAGCTCTCTGCCACTGCTCTACAGACCATCCTTTGTGCTATTCGCCCAAGCCAACTTTTTCTTTCGGTTCTATTCTTTGAAAAAAGGTTTCTTACAAGTCACACGACCCATCAACCCTGCTTCCTGGAGATGTCAACGCACAGTGGAGGAAAAAAACATGTGTTTCACCATGTTCTTGGATGTTGTTTAACTCTTATGTGAGTTGTGGACATTTGATTTCCATGAAAGAAACAGAAAACAGAAGAGCATTCTTGTGATCTCATTATGTCAATGTTTTTTTTACATGAAAATACTAGTTTTGTGTTTGAAAAAAGGAATGTTTATATGTCTTTTAGTTATTAAACTTTGAATGTATTCATCGATTAAACAAGAGTCAAGTTTTATCAAATTCCAAAGGGGTAAATACACTGTCAGGTTTGAGCCAGAACACAGCAAAATAAGCAGTCAACAATAAGGAAATACGGTTTATGTGTCTATTTTAATCCAATCCCATTTCTGTGGGAGTCTCATGATCCACAAAGTGGAAGTAAAACAGAAAATCATAATATCTGGTGGTAACATCTGACATACTACAGAGATCTCAAGAAGAAAACAACCAAAATTAAAATACTCTTATGCCGGCAATGGTTGACTATTCTCAAATAGACAGAAATAATCTAATACATACAGTATGCTTTCACAGACTTTTAGGCGTAGGTTTCAGTTAAACACCAAAATGATTTAATTACAAAAAAAAACAGGTGAAAGAGTTAATCAGTCCTTTGTCCCATTCAAACCATCGATAATCCTGTTTAAATTGAAAGTGTCCGCATGACGAATAAGCATTTGGGAAGACTTTTGAGTCCAATCGTGTCCAATTGTTATCTGTGTTGACGGTCTCAGAAGAACTGACTTGAAAATTGGGAAGAACAAGGAACAGTCTTACCCCGTAGCTGGCGACACCTGAAATGGTGTTCTAGGGTCCGTGAAATCTGTCTTTTATTGATGATCGGTGATGATGATTACTAAGTTGACGGAGTTCATGAGCATCTGCCACACAGTTCCACAAAGCCGACCCACGAAGTTGTATATTTCCTGCTGTTCCACAAAGATAGCAGGAATTCAGTCACATAGTCAAAGATGCTCCCACACAGAAAGGGCCCACTGAAGTGGCTCCACGGTTGAGTCTCAACCCACGCTGGTAGCCAGAGATGTGATCGAGGTAAAGCTGAGACCCCATGAAAAAGGAGCTACCTGAAAATTGTAATAAACCCTCACATGTACAAGTAACTAGTTCTCAATAATTTTCAGGTAATGAAATGCTAAAACACAAGAATAGTACCTACAATAATCATTTGTTTTTCTTACTTTTACACATTTATAAAATTACAAATTATAATGATGAAATTGCATGGCATTTTCAAATAATTAATGCACAGAAATAAGTCTGTTTATCAATATCACAAAATCCATGCTACCTTTCCATAGTGACCATTAAAACTCTCTTTTACAACATCAGTCCATTTACAATACCGGTATCAGAAAAGAAAAGTAATTTCCACTTACAAATTGACTTGTGGATTCAGGCTTGGTCCTTTAAAGGTGAATTGGCCGTCTGGCCGAGCTACACAGGTAGCCAAAGCTAAGACACAGGTCTTAACTCTCTAAAGACAACTAGGCAGAGTGTCAATGCTGGTTACACCCAAAGTCAAGCACTTACACTCCTAAATTACACAGCTAATGCACATTCTCTTCTATTCAGAATCACTCAAGCTCTCTGACACTTTCTAGAGATGCTAATTTACATAACAAATCAAAATGTAGCTCCTCACTCTGCAGATCCTGCAATAAAAGAACAAAATACCTAGCTGCTACAAAGATAATGAGTTACTGGATTTTTGTAACAGTAAGAAAGGGGTTCACACCTGACAATTCTCCCCCTCCTTACAGAAAAAAAAAAATATATATATATATTTTTTTTTTTTTTGAAAAAAGCAAAACAAAATCATCCTTGCGATTCTAATTTGGGGAGGTTTTACGCTTCACCTACATCCGCCCTGCTGAGGAAATCGGCCCCTACATTCTCAGAGCTTTTTATGCTCTCTACTCGGAACCGATAGGGTTGAAGGGTCAGCGCCCAACGCATGATTCTGGAGTTGGTTTGTTTCGCTCGATGAAGGTACATCAAGGCCTGATGATCTGTTTGAAGAATGAACTCCCGACCGTACAGGTATGGCTCATACTTCTGAACACTCCAAACGATGGCAAGCGCCTCCTTTTCTACAGTAGCATAGGACTTTTCACGGGGGAGAAGTTTGCGACTAGCATAGCTGACTGGGAACTTTTCTCCAGTTTCTTCAGATTCCTGAAGGAGAACAGCCCCAATCCCCACGTTTGAGGCATCAGTACGGAGGTAGAATGGTCGGTTACAGTCTGGCAGTTGGAGTATCGGAGAAGAGGCCAAACGAGACTTCAGTGTTTTGAACGCTTCCTCTTGACTGTCTCCCCATACAATCCGATTGGGTAGCTTTGCCTTGGTAAGGTCTGTCAGTGGAGATGCAAGGGTGGCAAAGTTAGGAATGAAGCGACGGTAGTATCCGACGAACCCAAGGAATGACCGTAACTCCTTCTTGGTGCGTGGTGGTCTTGCTTCTTTGACGTTTGCGACTTTGTCATCTTGAGGTTGAAGTTTTCCTTGGCCAACTATGTGTCCGAGAAATTGAAGAGACTGGCAACCGACTTCACACTTGCTTGGTTTTGCGGTGAGTCCTACATCGCGAAGCCTTCCTAAGAGGGTCTGGATCGCTTGGACATGCTCATCCCAGGTTCGAGTATGTATCAAGATGTCATCGATGAAATTGTCAGTATTGTTCAGGTCTCGAAGCACGCTCCTCATCATCCTGGTGAAGGTGGCCGGTGCGTTTACGAGACCAAAAGGCATCACTCGGAACTGGAAAAGCCCGGCAGGGGTGAGAAAGGCTGTGTACGGCTTGGCTCTTTCCTTAACTGGAACCTGCCAGTACCCTTTGGTAAGGTCGAACTTGCTAAAGAAGTTGTCCTGTGAAATGGATGCAAAAATATGTTCGGGGTCAGGCAACGGTTCAGCATCGAATACAGTTAACCGATTGAGAGTACGGAAATCAATACAGAACCTCTTGCTTCCATCTTTCTTGTCGATCAGGACAATTGGGGATGCATATGGAGACTCTGATGGTTCGATGATGCCCAGCTTGAGCATGTTATCCACTTCGTCCCGTACAGTCTTCTGTAAGGCATGAGGAACGGTGTACTGTTTCCTGCGAAAGGGTTCATTAGAGGTAAGTTTGATGTCATGTTCACTGATATTAGTTTTACCTGGAAGGTCAGTTAGGACATCTGAAAACTCACTCAGCAGGTTTCTCAGTTCTTGTTGCTGAGGCTTGGTGAGGCTCTCATCAAGGTGCACTTCCTGGGGACCTTCTGTTGCCTTCAGTGCCGGGGTCTGGTTGCACACTGACTTGCTGCTGGGAAACGGTGTTTCCATTGCCTCGGAGATTACGGCAGCACACTCGTCCATCGCACCACTTTGCTCCCTAGAAAGATATGCCTTCAACAGATTTGCATGGAAAACCTTGACATGGCCATTCACGTCAATCTTATAATCGCAACTACTCTGCTTACCTACGACGACAAAGGGGCCCTTCCAGTGGAGCAGTAGTTTATTGTGTTCCGTTGGAAGTAACAACAGAACCTTGTCGCCGATGGTGAAGGTTCGGTTGCGACTCTTCTGGTTGTAGTAGGATCGCTGCTGTTCTTTGGCCTTTGCCAGATGTTCGTGAGCCAACTTACAAGTGTCGTGTAGCCGGTTTTGGAGGTCAAACACATACTCATATGTGCTTCGTGTTTGGTCTTCCGGAGATTCTCCTGTCCAGATTTCTTTCAACAGGGTCAGCGGACCTCGCACTCTACGTCCATAGATAAGCTCGAACGGGGAAAATCCAAGACTGGCTTGTGGTGCTTCACGATAGGCAAACAGAAGAGCTCCAAGGTAGCGATCCCAGTCCTTGGGCTTCTCAGCGCACATCCTCCGCAGCATTAATTTGAGGGTACCGTTGAAGCGCTCCACGAGGCCGTTCCCGGCTGGGTGGTATGGTGTGGTAAACAGCTGACGCATCGACAGAAGTTTGGTCACTTCCCGAAATAGGCCAGACGTGAACTGCGATCCACGGTCGCTCAACATCTCCTGAGGAACACCTATGCGGGAAAAAATGTCCACAAGTGCATCAGCAATGGTTATGGCTTCAATGTTTTTCAACGGAACCGCCTCAGGATATCTGGTGGCAAAGTCCACCATGGTGAGGATGTATTTGTTTCCTCGCGATGTTCTTGGATCAAGGGGCCCCACAATATCTACAGCAACCCGTTTGAAAGGGGTGTCTATGATAGGCATGTTTCCTAACGGAACTTTCTGAACTCGACCCTTGGGAAAAGTTCTCTGACATATGTCACATGACTGCACATATCTTGTTATATCGCCCTGCATTCCAGGCCAGTAGAAGTTCATGTGGACTCGATCACTAGTTTTCTTGATCCCTTGGTGACCACCCAGGAGTGATTCATGGGCAATTTTCAGTACCTGGGACCTAAGTTTCTTCGGAAGTACTACTTGTTGGGTGGTAGTGCTCCCACTGTCTGGAGGAGACTTATATTCTCTGTATAAGATCTCCTTCTGAACAAGAAAAGTAGAAACTGATCCATCCTTACCAATTTTGGGTCGCCGTCTTCTGCTAACTTATAGTATTGACGGAGGGTGGGGTCAGCTCTTTGTTCTGTTCGAAGATCCTCGGCTGTGACCACGTCTGTAATAGGGGTAGCTACCTTGAGGGGCTGAGCCTTTGGTTCCATTCTTTCCTTCTGTGCTCTAGTCTGTACTGCGTGAACTTGTTCGTTCCGCTCCGTTACGTCTCGCTTTCCTTTCAGGCATGGAGTTGTCGGCTGTCCAGTTGCGATCAGGATCCGAGGGGCACCTTACTCCTTCTATGTTGCCTAAAACAAGATCATAGATAGGGTTTGTCATACAGATAGCAGTTACAAGTCCAGTGTAATAAGGTGTATTGACATGTACCTGTGCTACTGGTACTCGTCTCACCGTACCATCAATGAGGACACATGCTCGATGTTGCCCAGTGAATTGATGATCGTCGACAAGGCTGCGTCGGATAACGACGGCCGCTGCACCCACTATCCCTCAAGACCTTCACTTGATTTCCTCCCACCAAACCTTTGCACACCGGCATTTGGGGGTGTAGTCTATCGCCACAGGCTGCTGACATGATCGGGAGTTGATGTCCACATCTTAGGGTTACTCTGTCAGATTCAACGCAACACTCTCCAAGCTGTTTGGGGAAAGCACAGAAAGCTACAACATCCTGATCAGGATGTGCAGAGTTATCATCTTGACTAGCATTGAATGATTGTTCAATATCTGTCTCACCTTCAGGCATTGTGGTTCTTCCTGAAAGTCATCTTCCGGTTCTCCATCAATATCCTGAAGACAGGAGGCTCGGATAGGTGTTGGCCTATAAGGGCATTCATTGGCGAAATGTCCTGTCCTTTTGCACGAGTAGCAAGTTCTTGGGGGCCGGAGCTGGTTGTTGCGTGGTCCACTAGAGGGGCGGCTAGGCTGTCTCAGTGAAGTGACCCTCTCTGGCTGATTCGATGCAGGCTGGTTCTGCAACCGGGGGCTGAGTCTCCTGTCGGGAACATAGAAGTGTGCTAATGACGACTTCCTGGCTTCCACGTAATGTTTCGTTAACTGCCCGAGGCTGGTAAGATCAGTCGTATCTCTTTCCTTAAGAAAAATCAATAAATCTGAAGAGCATTTACTCAAGTATTGTTCACGAATAAGCAAAGCTTTCAAAAGATCAAATGAAACTATCGACCTTGGCCAAAACTTGTCCATCGGTCAAATAGGTTTTCTAACCTGGCTAGAAATTGATCAGGAGTTTCGTCTTTCTCTGGACGGGCACTCCTGAACTTGCACCGAAATCCCTCTTCTGTGAGGTGAAATCTCTGACACAGGGCTTTACACACTTTATCATAACTTTGGGAGTCTTTCAGGCTTAACCTAGCATAGACTTCCAATGCTTTAACCTGTGAGTAGAGCGCTCAAATTGATGGCCCAAGTTTCTCTTGGCCATTCCTGTTGCTGCGCATACTTTTCAAATCTGTTCAGGTAAGAATCAAGATTATCTACGTCCTCTTGGAAAACTGGTAGTTTTGGAGGGCGTGGCTTCGAGGTAGGTTGTCCCGAAGTTTCCCCTTCCTTAGAATCTGCAAGGTTTTTCTTTAATTCAAGAATTTGGATTTCATTTCTTTTTAGTTCTAACACTGCACCCTCTCCTCTCTTGCGGCATTCTCCCTTTCTTTTACAAAATCCAGCAATTCCTTACCTTCCAAACTCATTTCTTTCCCTAACTCCATCCACTTATCCATTTTTTCAGGGTTTAATAGTTAATCGGAAAGAGAAAGAAATTAACAAGGTGGGATGCTATTCAAAAACCAATTATCATACTACAAATTAATTCCATAAATCTCTAGCTACTAGAATCCTATACCCAAGATATCTGGCTCAACTGACTTAATTTTTTTTTCAAATCCCGGGTTTCGGCACCAAAATGTCAGGTTTGAGCCAGAACACAGCAAAATAAGCAGTCAACAATAAGGAAATACGGTTTATGTGTCTATTTTAATCCAATCCCATTTCTGTGGGAGTCTCATGATCCACAAAGTGGAAGTAAAACAGAAAATCATAATATCTGGTGGTAACATCTGACATACTACAGAGATCTCAAGAAGAAAAACAACCAAATTAAAATACTCTTATGCCGGCAATGGTTGACTATTCTCAATAGACAGAAATAATCTAATACATACAGTATGCTTTCACAGACTTTTAGGCGTAGGTTTCAGTTAAACACCAAAATGATTTAATTACAAAAAAAAAACAGGTGAAAGAGTTAATCAGTCCTTTGTCCCATTCAAACATCGATAATCCTGTTTAAATTGAAAGTGTCCGCATGACGAATAAGCATTTGGGAAGACTTTTGAGTCCAATCGTGTCCAATTGTTATCTGTGTTGACGGTCTCAGAAGAACTGACTTGAAAATTGGGAAGAACAAGGAACAGTCTTACCCCGTAGCTGGCGACAACCTGAAATGGTGTTCTAGGGTCCGTGAAATCTGTCTTTTATTGATGATCGGTGATGATGATTACTAAGTTGACGGAGTTCATGAGCATCTGCCACACAGTTCCACAAAGCCGACCCACGAAGTTGTATATTTCCTGCTGTTCCACAAAGATAGCAGGAATTCAGTCACATAGTCAAAGATGCTCCCACACAGAAAGGGCCCACTGAAGTGGCTCCACGGTTGAGTCTCAACCCACGCTGGTAGCCAGAGATGTGATCGAGGTAAAGCTGAGACCCCATGAAAAAGGAGCTACCTGAAAATTGTAATAAACCCTCACATGTACAAGTAACTAGTTCTCAATAATTTTCAGGTAATGAAATGCTAAAACACAAGAATAGTACCTACAATAATCATTTGTTTTTCTTACTTTTACACATTTATAAAATTACAAATTATAATGATGAAATTGCATGGCATTTTCAAATAATTAATGCACAGAAATAAGTCTGTTTATCAATATCACAAAATCCATGCTACCTTTCCATAGTGACCATTAAAACTCTCTTTTACAACATCAGTCCATTTACAATACCGGTATCAGAAAAGAAAAGTAATTTCCACTTACAAATTGACTTGTGGATTCAGGCTTGGTCCTTTAAAGGTGAATTGGCCGTCTGGCCGAGCTACACAGGTAGCCAAAGCTAAGACACAGGTCTTAACTCTCTAAAGACAACTAGGCAGAGTGTCAATGCTGGTTACACCCAAAGTCAAGCACTTACACTCCTAAATTACACAGCTAATGCACATTCTCTTCTTATTCAGAATCACTCAAGCTCTCTGACACTTTCTAGAGATGCTAATTTACATAAACAAATCAAAATGTAGCTCCTCACTCTGCAGATCCTGCAATAAAAGAACAAATACCTAGCTGCTACAAAGATAATGAGTTACTGGATTTTTTGTAACAGTAAGAAAGGGGTTCACACCTGACATACA
>CM057165.1:20884830-20934806 GCA_029962745.1 Echinometra lucunter | reverse complement strand
AAGGGGTAAATACACTGATAATACTGATCAAACTAGTGACCTCCTCATTCAGCTGTGGATGATGATTTGGGTAATACGTTGGGGGGGGGGGGGTTTACGCATGACTGCCTTCTGAAATGCCTCATGATTCTTAAACTGGTGTCAACTTGATTGCTAATGTCTACTCTTCAATTTCATATCAATTTTGGCAGTGTCATAAACCTGATGATGAATAACGTGTGTGTGATCATTGAAAATAAGTTATGATTATAGATGTTCCCAAACTTTTGGAGGGGAGTGTATATATATGTATATGTATGTAAATGTATATATATATATATATATATATATATATATATATAAATATATATAAATATATATAGGGAGAGAGGGGGTAGAATACCTGTACAATTTCGACCGGCAAGGACTCCCGTTTGTCCAGTGTCTTCATATCCAGGATAGCAGGAGCATTCGTAGCTTCCATCTGTGTTTGTACAGTTGGCAAAACCCGAACAGTCATTGCCAGCTGAGTCCTCACATTCGTTTACATCTGCGTTTAAAGTAATCACCATAATGATAATAACTGAAAAAGATGCAGAAGGTGGGAGCGGGAATAAGAGGACTGCTTTTAGCAGGAAGAGGGCTGTTCTAATTAACACGTACAAGAGAGCAAGAGAGAGGGGAGAGTTGCATGGAGAGAATGAGGGAAGAGAGTGAGTGAGAGAGGGAGGGAGAGAGAGAGGGAATGAGGAAAGGGAACAGAGAACAATGCAATATAGTAAACATGGTAAACAAGAATACAATTCTAATACTGACATATATTCTTTGCCAAGTAAAATGATGATGATGGTAACAGTTAAAATAATTATGACGATAATAATATAATCTATAATAATCTGTACAATTTTGACCAGCAGACCCCCCCCCCACACACACACACACACACACACACACACAAACACGAACAGGTGATCAGGAAATGGAGGGAATGGAAGAAATAGAAAAAAGACCGACATCTGAAAATGAACATGATGGAGAGGTAGATATAAAGGTAGACAGGGAGATAGAGAAGGGGTAGAATACCTGTACAATTTCGACCGGCAAGGACTCCCGTTTGTCCAGTGTCTTCATATCCATGATAGCAGAAGCATTCGTAGCTTCCATCTGTGTTTGTACAGTTGGCAAAACCCGAACAGTCATTGCCAGCTGAGTCCTCACATTCGTTTACATCTGCGTTTAAAGTAATCACCATAATGATAATAACTGAAGAAGTTGCAGAAGGGGGGAGCGGGAATAAGAGGACTGCTTTTAGCAGGAAGAGGGCTGTTCTAATTAACACGTATAAGAGAGCAAGAGGGAGGGGGAGAGTTGCATGGAGAGAATGACGGAAGAGAGTGAGTGAGAGAGGGATGGAGAGAGAGAGGGAATGAGGAAAGGAGAACAATGCAATATAGTAAACATGGTAAACAAGAATACAATTCTAATACTGACATATATTCTTTGCCAAGTAAAATGATGATGATGGTAACAGTAAAAATAATTATCACGATAATTATGATAATAATCATAACATAACCTCAATTATCTAGACAGAAATTATCTTTCAGCTGCTATTACTTCTACTATGACCATGATTACTAATACTATTACTACTATTACTACTACTACTACTACGGTACTACTACTACTACTACTACTTCTACTACTACTTCTTCTACTACTACAATACTACTGCTACTACTACCTCTATTGCATGTTATACAGTAACCATTTGATGAGATGGTGGATAAGGATGACGACGATGACAGTGATGAGGGTAACAGGATCATAATACTCTACCTGTTCCGCAATCATCCCCTGTGTATCCATCTATGCACGTACAGTTATGGCCATTGATCCTATCGGTACAAGTCGCACCATTAAGGCAGGGATTGGAACTGCATTCGTTGATTTCTGTGTGGAGGAACATGCAAATAAACCTTTCCACTTCACTGAATTCATTCTAGGCGTTCTCAGAAGAAAAGAGAGATTTTTGTCTTAGTTTTAGAATAGTTTAGAGAAAATGAACTGCGATTACCAATTAGAAGGATGTTCAACGGGCTAGAAGGAAAGTTATATCATGTAAAGTTTCTGTCCAAGAAACAACAAAAAGAAGACGGTTATGACACGAAGCGGGTCAAGGGCCTGGTAGGGGATGGACAAAAATTTCTGAACTGTGCGCACACATGTGCTCCTCAGCTTTCAAGTGGGCAAAAAATCTGTTGTGAACCCGCCCTTCAAATTCGTCATTGATGGAAAGATTATTCAATCTGTACAATTTCGACCACCAAAACCCCCCCCCCCCCCACACACACACAAAAAAAAAAAAACACACACCCTACTCCTCCTGCGTCTTAATGACCACATGACCAGGAAAAAAGGGAATAGATGAAGTAATAAAAAAAATTGACACTGGAGGATGGATAGTTAGACAGAAAGGTAGACAGGGAGATTATATATGGGCCGCAACGCGACAAAAGGGCCCTTAGGGTAAAATTTTTCAAAAATGAGTTTTTAACACTATTTTGTAGTATAAATGCTGCAGAATCCGAATATGCATACAGTTTTCCAAAATTCCGTCCCTAACTGTTTAAATCAATGAATTTTAAAAAAACATGTTTTTGCTCTACGCGCGCTATTCTGACATTCGCGCGTGACCAAGGTTAACGATATAGTCAATCCTTGATACCATTTTCGCCAAGATTCCTAACATGCTTAAGAGGCTAATTAAACATTCTCCTAGTACCATGACGGACACTTACATTATATAATAGAGAGAATTTTATTTTTCTTGTTATCTATGTCTTCTCTGAACCCTATATTACCTCAAAATGACTTTGAAATGACCTTGAAATGACCTTGAAATGACCTTGTTCACGTCCGTGAGACGGCCTTGAAATTGGCTTTTAAATTGCTTGCATCTTCAATCACAATTAAGCTGAAATCAAATTTTGCTTTTTTCATAAACATAATTATATTATGTAGAGAGATATAAATAGAGAATATATCTATTCTGTAGCGAGTATAAAAGATTACATTATGCAAAGATTATAGAAAAGGTGAGGGGTCATATTTCAGGGGCGTCACTATATCCAGGGAGGAGGGGGCCGTATCATCTTTGCTCACCATAAATCTTTGTGAAATAAACACTTTTGTCATTTAGTGAATTTCAATCACAAATCTACGAAAATAAAGTTGTGATTGCTTATTTACAGGGAGATAAAGAGAAAGACAATCATAGAGGAGTCAGAGTTCATCAAGGACAGATCCCGGGAGGATGGGGCCGAAATCCCCTTTGTTCACCATATATTTTTCATTAAACATCTGTATGTCTTAAAGTGAATTTAGGAGCAAAAATGTCATCTTAAATTCACCTTCAATTTTAGTGGTCTTTGGGGGAAGGGGTGGGGTATTCTCAGAATTTTTAATGCCCCTCCCCTTTTAAAGTTTGCATGGATTTACCCCTAATTGGCAAACACGTGTCAAAGATTTTATGTTGCTGTTAAATAGTAATAGTGTTGAAGATGCAGTGAAAATCAATTTAACTAGCACGCTTGTTCATTATTACATCATCATAAAAAATCAGAACCATTTACCGCCCACTCAATCACAAGTCATTCAGAAGGCATCAGAATTCAAATTATTTCTCAATTCCGTGCTTCTTTCCATGTCCATGTTTCTTTCTGTCAGCTAGCTCTTTTCTCTTCTTCCAACTTGGTCTATATCTTTCCTTCTCTTACTTTTTCTCTCCCTCTTCTTCTCTTCTATTTCCACCATCTCTAGTTTTCTTGCCTTTTCTCTGCTTCACCGTTCTTATCTTTCATTTCTCTAGCTCTCCATCAGCACCCACGATTGCTCTCTCTCTCTCTTTTTACACCGCTCTTGTTACTTTCACTCACCTTCTTATCATGCATATACTTATTTCAAGCGTGTGCCTAAATTGTGTTAAATTGTCTTATATCACTTCATCGTTCATTTCATTAACTGCAATGTATCTTTTGTATTTCCACTGCCAGCGGGAGACCAATTTTCTGTTTTGTTTTTTTCCTTCAATTATGGATCAATAAAAGATATGCACTGTGAACTTTGAAATACATAATAGGTCAGTACAACATGGAATGAAATAAAATTTTCCTTACTTGCACTTGTCATACTAGTAACTTTTATTCAAAACAAGAGTTGACATACGATGTACTTCAAATTAGGAATTTAAATCCGTCTGGATTGGTGCTCTTTATTAAGCTGTAGTCTGAAACTGTTAAATACTTTCGGTTTCTAATAAATTTAAGAGTGGAGAGTGTTTGTTCTTTCTTCCTAATAAAATTCATCCTTTCCTTTCCTATCACTAAAAAATAGAATAAAATCACGTGCCCCAAAATATCTCTTAACATCTACCCATTATTTTCCTTTACATGGTTAAACAAATGAGCTTACACAGTTTAGCTAGTAGGGTATTTTTTTTTGTATAGTTAAGATACAAAGAAGCAATTCAATCTAAATTTAGATCATTGCACATGTGACCTAATTTATAAAGAAAAAAATCCTATATGACCTTAAAAGATCTTATCGTTAATCCAATGATTAACAATTTGCTAGTTTTAAATTTACTCTCCAAGTCATCTGCTTTTACAGGCACACAAACGTAGTAAATATTTAGAATTAAATATTATCTATAAAACAGAGGTAATATCATCCTGAAAGTGAAATTGCTCCTATTGAAACATACGTCATGAGTTCTAAGGGCACTTGTCACCCAAATTATGAAGATACAAAAAAGCATTTTTTGCAGACTTTTGTTCATTAAAGGAGTAGCAATATCGCTTCCCCCATAACTTCAACTGTAGCACACCTGGATGCTGTCAGTCAGTTTCCACATAATGTAGAGGTCATGCTCAGCTTTGGTAAGTTCATTCACCAACTGAAACGATGTGATCTTAGACCGCAAGGAGGCATCCAAAGTTCCAAACACTACTTGTTCTAGTGACATCCTGTATAGCCATACTCATGTTCATTTTGTAGGATCTCTACCACTGTGAAGTTCATCCTGGGTTGATGCGAGGAGAATCCAACTTCAGTGATTGTTTCAAGATCTAAGATCACCTCTGCTTCCTCCTCTGATATGAATGCAGTGACCTGACATTTCCAGCATCGTTGAATTAAATGTGGTTATCATACCCTCCCCCTCTCCTTCCAGCTTTGCCTCTAAGATACAGTCTAACATTCCTATATTGGCCTGGAGATGACAATGACATAGGGACGAGCATGACCTTAGCTGCTTCATATCAATGGCCTGTTAAAAAAAAAAAAAAAAAAAAAAAAAGATAAAATCCCTTGGAATGATACACGAAATGGCACTAGAAGCAGCCAACTGCTTAGATGAATCACACTAAAATACAGACTTGTTGTTTTAGAACAGCTGAAGTACACCAACAGCATTAAATGAGTATGGAATACAAAATGTCATTCCTTCTAATATGAAATATTAGACAGTAATAACAATTAATCCATTTAGTCATGTTGTTTTGTGATTAGTATTGTTTTAACTTTGATTAATCTAAAAGTAATTTAACTAAATATTCAATAATGCCTCATTATTGAAATTCAGTTTGTAATTCAATTGCTCTATAAAAAAAAAATTAAAAAAGCCTGGAGAGGCAATTAATGCACTCAAAACTGAAGACAATCCAGCAATACAAAATGGGAAGGGTTTGGGGGAGGCATTGCTTGCTAATAATGATCTGCCCCTCCCATCCTCCTCTCGATTATAAGCAAACAATGCAGTGCTCCCCCCCCCCCCCCCCACCAGTTCAGCTTCATCTCTCGTTATTTTCTTTAATTTTTTTTTAAAGCAGGTCTGTGCTTACACAGGGTTGTGATACATAAACGGTTATTTGTAATTCCATACTTATCCAGAGCCCGAGGTAGGGCAAGGCCCTAATCTGGCCCTAAATTAGCTAGACTATAGCCTATAGATCTAGGCCTAACTTTATCATCTCTACATGTGGCAAATACATAGGCCTAGACCCTATATGTATATAACTTAGCTGCTAAAATTTTCTGATGAATTCCTGACCGGTAAAGTTCAGCATGGGAAAATTGAGGCCTCAAATATGAATCAACAAATTCAAGAGATTAGTAGAAGCAGGTCTGAAGTTGAGATCTATGTTAGTCCCATGATTGTAGTGGAATAGATTTGCACAAACGTCAACAAATTTCAATAGGGGTAGGCTAAGGCATATCGTGCATTCATCTACTATTAATACTACTATTATTATGAAACATCGTCGCTTTTTCTTGTGAAAATGATATTGTTCTTGGTTCGTACACAAATTTTAATGAGATTTTCGGCACAATTAGACTCTAAGATATGAAGATTAAACTGAGGTCAGCCATTAGAGGAAATTGAAAGGAAAAGCTTGTCAATTTCAAGTGAATGTTAGGTGCGCATAGTTATAGGGCCCGTCATGATACAACATGAGCTTTCGACTATGAGTGTGACTGCAAAGTCTAAGACTACAGTAGAATCTAGAGTCTAGATCTACATGTAGTTACATCTTGCCTTGGTTTAAAGAAATTGCCCAACTGATGAAATAAATTACAAAAATTAATATTCAGAGATTATACAGTAATATGAAAAAGAAATAACAGGGGAAGGAAATTTCATAATACAACGTTAACTGTCGGAATTAACAGTTAACACTATTCACTAACTTTATCTTTGAAACTATATGCATGTCGCATGCAGCCTTGCAGTTGCATGCAGGGCATTATACGAAACGAGGTAGACAGTCGCCTATCAAAACTGAATTAAATGCACGAAATGTCTTTAAAACCCGTAATTTCTACTGGAACAAACTGTTTGAAGAATCATAATAATGTTCTTACCGATTCATCCATGACTTGACATTTGATCATCAGCTAGAGCCAGATTAATCGACGGACTACTACGAGAGTCACTGTTCCAGTATTTTTCTTCTGCACGAGTGCTTTGTTTTGGTTTGGTGTTTTGTTTTGTTTTGGGTTTTTTCAGTGCGCACATTTTGATAAGAGCTGACTTTAGCGCGGTTTTACTGCGTAAGCCATTTGGAGAGCTAAGGGCCCTTTTGTCGCGTCGCGGCCCATATATATATATATATATATATATATATATATATATATGGGTATATATATATATATATATATATATATATATATATATGATATATGTGTATATATATATATATATATATATATATATATATATATATAGTACAGAGGTTATACCAAGTTCAGCTATAGTGCTCGATGCAATATATATATATATATATATGTATGTATGTATGTATGTATGTAAATGTATATATATAATGTATATATATAAATATATATAAATGTATATAGGAAGAGAGGGGGTAGAATACCTGTACAATTTCGACCGGCAAGGACTCCCGTTTGTCCAGTGTCTTCATATCCAGGATAGCAGGAGCATTCGTAGCTTCCATCTGTGTTTGTACAGTTGGCAAAACCTGAGCAGTCATTGCCAGCTGAGTCCTCACATTCGTTTAAATCTGCGTTTAAAGTAATCACCATAACGATAATAACTGAAAAAGTTGCAGAAGGGGGGAGCGGGAATAAGAGGACTGCTTTTAGCAGGAAGAGGGCTGTTCTAATTAACACGTATAAGAGAGCAAGAGAGGGGGGAGAGTTGCATGGAGAGAATGAGGGAAGAGAGTGAGTGAGAGAGGGAGGGAGAGAGAGAGGGAATGAGGAAAGGGAACAGAGAACAATGCAATATAGTAAACATGGTAAACAAGAATACAATTCTAATGCTGACATATATTGTTTGCCAAGTAAAATGATGATGATGATGATGGTAACAGTAAAAATAATTATCACGATAATTATGATAATAACGATGATAATAATCATAAACATAACCTCAATTATCTAAACAGAAATAATCTTTCAGCAGTAGTATTACAGCTGCTATTACTGCTACTATTACCATGATTACTACTACTATTACTACTACTACTACTACTACGGTACTACTACTACTACTACTACTACTACTACTACTACAATACTACTACTACTACTACTACTACTACCTCTATTGCATGTTATACAGTAACCATTCGATGAGATGGTGGATAAGGATGACGACGATGACAGTGATGAGGGTAACAGGATCATAATACTCTACCTGTTCCGCAATCATCCCCTGTGTATCCATCTATGCACGTACAGTTATGGCCATTGATCCTATCGGTACAAGGTCGCACCATTAAGGCAGGGATTGGAACTGCATTCGTTGATTTCTGTGTGGATGAACATGGAAATAATCTTTTCCACTTCACTGAATCTTCTTTCCTTCTAATTCATTCTAGGCGTTCTCAGAAGAAAAGAGAGATTTTTATCTTAGTTTTAGAATAGTTTAGAGAAAATGCACTGCAATTCCCAAGTAGAAGGATGTTCAACGGGGTAGTAGGGAAGTTATATCATGTAAATTTTCTGTCAAAGAAAAAAAACAACAAAAAGAAGACGGTTGTGACACCAAGTGGGTCAAAGGCCTGGAAGGGGGGGGGGCAAAAATGTCTGAACTGTGCGCACACATGTGCTACTGAGCTTTCAAGTCGGCAAATACCTAATGTGAACCCGCCCTTCAAATTCGTCATTGATGGAAAGATTATTCAATCTGTACAATTTCGACCAGCAGACCCCCCCCCCCCCACACACACACACACACACACACAAACACGAACAGATGATCAGGAAATGGAGGGAATTTGAAAATGAACATGATGGAGAGGTAGACATAAAGGTAGACATGGAGATAGAGAGGGGGTAGAATACCTGTACAATTTCGACCGGGAAGGACTCCCGTTTGTCCGGTGTCTTCATATCCAGGATAGCAGGAGCACTCGTAGCTTCCATCTGTGTTTGTACAGTTGGCAAAACCCGAACAGTCATTGCCCAATGAGTCCTCACATTCGTTTGCATCTGCGTTAAAAATAATTGTCATGATTACAGAAGATGATAAAATAAAAAATAATTTTCATAATTACAGACAATAATTTTCATGATTACAGAAGATGGGGAAGAAGGAGTGATTATAGCTGAACATTGTATTCGAGTAAACACGTGCATGTACATTGATGTTTTATAGTGGAACAGTTAAAATGTATACAGGCACTTTGAGGAAGCATGGTGTGCAATAAGGTTCATCCTTTAAAAAAATTAGGTTAGTCGTTAATGTAAATATTAAATGGAGATTGTTCAGGCCCGTTCAAATACTAGAAACCGCGGGGGTTTCACGCAAGTAAATGAGAGCAAGACATTTTGAGCGCCACGCTTTGTTGCTTCATTGCCATTCATTTTGTACACAAAAATACGCTTTAAAAACCCTGCGATTTTCCCCCTCATATCTGAACACGCCTTAACCCTGCATGAATCTTTATGCACAGGTCTATCATGCGCATAAGTGTATGCCTATTCTATCTCAATCGCACCTTGAACTTGCGTTGCACCCGCTACAATTGTGAACACCGTGCCACTTTCCCTTAACGTACTCTCCTGTATGGTAGTAGCAGCAGCTGTCACAGAGGCGAGCGTGATGTTAGCAGAGCCATGTGAAGAGTTCTGCTGAAACATCAAGGCCAGATTCACCACGATGCTCCCATTGGATATACTCCTTGTGACAACGTTTACTAGGGCGACCCTAAGGGAAGCGTCATTTCCAATGATTTGGCGAATCTGGGAGAAAAAAAAAATCAAAGGAGAATGAAATCCTACGAAACATCAATTTTAATAAAAAGAGAGGAAAGAAAAAGTAATTCCAAAAAAGTTCCGTCAAAATTGGTTACGAAATGAGAATGCTATGAAAGTTTGAAAGGTCTCAGTTTATTTTCTATGGCGATCCTCAAATTGGCAATGTTGCTTTAAAATGGCAGGTTTAGAAGGACAACTCATAATAATTTGTACACAAACTTTCATATTTTTTTCCATTATCTCGAAAGATGCTGCTTCTTTTTGTGAACTCAACATGTTGTGCCAAATAAATTTTCCCATGATATACATGTATCTCAGACTTGAGCTAAGAAGGAGACAAGCTGCACCTTGAGAATGTTGAGAGATAATGGAAAATATGAAATTTTGTGTACAAAATTCTCTTTTAAAAAGGTATGTGGGGAACTTCTTTTCCTTATTTCGTATCCAAGTCACCAGACAGATGAATTTACTTTAGCAGAAACATCACCACCACCACCACCACCACCACCATTACCAATTCACCCACCGTCAACACCACAGTCATCATCAATGCAAATCACCCTAACGCAGCTTATATCACCATGATCTGATCATGAGTCCACTATCTTAACAAAAAGTCGGATTAATTTAAGTGCGAGCTGTTGTTCTTGCGGCTGCAAAACCCGATAATTGTTTTTGTCATCAGTATTTTGGCAGCGATATGGTCTATAATAATGTGTCGTTGACTCATTGATCTATATGTGTTAGGATTTTTTCATAGATGTAAAATTTTCTTCTCTGTAATAAGATGTCAAAACGTTTGCCCCTGCCCCTCTCCTCCTCTCAGCGGTTGCATTCATAATTAAGAAAACTGACAAATATTAGATTAGAAGATCCATCAGGGGCAGCCTCCACCTGACAAGTCGCGCCTCTAAATGGAGGCGACTTTTTTTATCTTGACAATAACTTTGTACAATTTACCATCAAGCACTTTCCACAAAGCTTTTGCCAGAACTTGTCTCCATCAAAATATCTCCAATGAATTTCAATATCATCGGAATCTCCATAAGGTCCTGACCTGCTTTCAATCTTTAAAATCCATGAATACCTGTTACCTCATATTCGAGACTGTGCCTAAAGTTTTCTCCGGCAGGCCCCATCAGAGAAGGATCATATACGGCAGGTTGTCCATTCACCTCTGATACTGTTACAGTCATCGAATATTCCTTTATCTCTACGAATATAGGAAAAGGTTAACATATGAACGGAAGATAATCCAAAGAGAAGCAGATAGGTAGATAGCGAAGGGTAGATGAAGGGTAGAAAAAAGGAAAAGCATGGTTGAATTACAGTTTTGGTAGCGTAAAGAAAGTTGATGTGAATTACTTAAATATTGCCCCCACACTGTCGGCCTTGCATCTAGAGACTAAGTGATATTCCATTCATCATTTCCGGTTAATTTTTAGCGTAGATATTTTAAAGAAACACATAATAAGAAAGAATAACGGCTAGTTACACTCGGTCCTGCCCTAGGTCCCATACTTGTCGCGTACACACTCGGAAGCCTCATAGGATGTACATGTTTGCAGGCAATGTGTAAAGCATGTCGACGTTATTGGAGGTTTACGTCTTTAGCCCGGGGAACTTAAATATTTTTTTTAAAATTTCGTATGTTTGGTATGCAACTAGAGATTAAAAAATGAATAAATAAAAACCTTCGCAGCATCTTAATTTTGCTTGTGTCTTGTTAGTTACTGTTTTAAAGCAAAATACCTGACGAAGACATTTAGGGCTTACCCACGCTGTATATAACCTTAGGGCGGTACGAAGAATTTTTTTTCCTGGGGGCAAGAATACAAAAATGTTCGAAGAAACACTCAAGCGAGGGAGCGAAGCGACCGAAATTTTTACGAGGGCACATTTGCATTTCAGAAACTGCATTGAAGGATCTGTTGCACACTTTTGGTGCAATTTTGGAAAATTTCTTTCTTCCCCTTCCTCCTCCGTGGAGCAGCTTACCTGATGCTGCAATGCAAATATCATTCTCATCTCTTATCCTATTTCGGTCACACAAGCACTGGTTAGCAGCACAGACCTCGTTGCCATTACAGTCCGAACTTCCGTTGCACCGAAGATTGACTGCGTACAATGAATTTTAGGGTGAGAATTGAGAGAGTGTAACTGGCACTGGCAACGAAATAAATCATTGAACGCATTGCTCAGGACGATTATTTCTTTTAGTAAATGCAAGTAACGCTAGCTTATTTGTACATATTGGTATTTACTTGTATCATATTCACTAACAATAAACATGATAAAACGTCTACCCAGTCAAATCAACAAAAATTTAAACAACCAACCTATGTTATAATGAAATTAATGAAATAAAATTTCACACTAGTAAACCAATCAAACAAGTTACCCATTGATTATGTAATCAAACAAACATTTAAATAATGGACCATTTCCAGATAGGCCGGGCAAAATCAGTCAATGAAACAAATACTATCAACTGCTGGAATAACATGAATAAAGGGTAATAAAATGAGGTGACTCCTAGATCACTAGGAAAACTTTCGACGTTTTACTTTTTCTTTCCATTTTCTCAACTATAGCTTAGAACTTCCTGCGTAAAAAGATGAAGTATTTTATTCTATTTTCCTCACCATGGTTGCAGAGAGCACCTGCATATCCAACCGGGCAGTCGCAATAGTAACCATCGATGACGTCACGACATACTCCTCCATTCATGCACTCACTATTTCGGCAGTCATTGATTACTGTCAGTAGAGAAAAGAGAGAAACCATAAGAACAGGTATCTGATATGCACTGGAAAAAGAGCCTATTTATCATGCATCGTCACACTGCTGTTTAGTGGAAATACTGGGCGACAATTAACATACGAGTCTACACGATCAAATTTTGATCCCTTGTCCTTAGCAAATATGTGTGCGAAAATGGTGCGCCGTCTCTTAAATTTTGAGAGATTTTCACATATCGACTTTATTTAATCGAATATGAGAAATTTCGTATATCTTCAACAATTAGAGGTATACTATATATGGAATATACTCCTGATCTGAGGTCTGTTTTTCGTAAATCTCCATGAAATACAGATGAAAAAGATCGACAAAGGTGACAGAAATTAGGGAAGTTCATATAAATGAACTGTACAATCCAATAAGACTAGTCGGGAAAAATGATTCGATAGACTGCGTTCTCCATACAAATAATGCCTATAGAGACTGATCAATTTGTTTCGATGCTTTATCTGCATGCAGTATCAATAATACAGTATGTTTTATATGACTACACAGTTAGATAATTCTTTTCTCCTGTACTGTCATATTTGTAGTTACATAAGAAAGATATTACCTGATTCGCGTACTTACTCTCGCTATTGGTACAGTAGAGGTCATTGGCAGTTTGGTTCCGGGGCTCCGACACATTTACCTATCAGGAATGAGATTTGTAATATCGCATGAAATAACACTATATGTATGTTAATGATAACCTAGTACAGTGATGGAGCCCCTTATAACAAACTCTCCGGGATCGGGAAAATTATCTTGTCATAACAAAAATCTTGTTGTATCAGAGTTTTGAAGAAAAAAAAAACACAAAAGACTACATTGAACTGCAACCAGTAAAATTACTGTGTCATAATATTAAACGAAAGTTCGTTGCAGAGTTCTTTCATAACAAGGTTCCACTCTACTTCAAATCTGTTAAATCGTCAGAAGAGCGGAAAAATCCATTGAGCGTGTTCACTTGAGGTTTAACGTAGTCATGGTATAGCATACACAATCCTCCTTACGCAAGTCACATTTCGCATTTCTTTTGAAGACATCCATTACATGAGATCTTCAAACATCAATTGGGACTTAAAACTTCAAAATAACGTTTAAAAAAAATAACTGACGATATGTGCATTCCAAGACACACACTGATATGGAATACATTAAACCTACTTTACACCTCCAAAAAACGCATGATACACGGCAATACTTTTCTTCTTCGTCGCCGTCGCCTTCTTATTTTTAAAAAACTAGTGTAACAGACTGATTCAAGATATGTCTTTTGTGACCATTTAAAATCAGTAATGAATGTAAATGGAATAAAAAGGTCATAAACATGATAAAGGTGAAATCTACCTTAACATGCAGATGTCTTTAGAGAGAGAGAGAAAAAAAAATATCACCAAGTTTAAGAAAAGGAAATTTGATTTTTTTTTTCAAACAAACACGTGCACACGTTGGTATCAATAATGCCTAGCATTTTCATTTATTTGATGTCCGATAAAAGAGCAATGTAGATAAAATGCCTTGCTCAAGGGCACAAAGCGGAACGGTGGATTTTCAGTACTTTGCCTTCAAAAAGTTAATAATTTTATCTAGATCATTGGGTAAAACACCATCTATCGAACTGAATGGTACCAAGATCATTGAATTTGGTGAAATAATTTTGATTTCATTCCCTTTTTCGAAAAATACAGTCATTTTGAAATTTCGGATGTTTTTGGCGACCGATGAGCGCTGAATGGTGTGGGATATGGCCTTTCATGATACGATGTTTGAGGGAATTCCTTGATGCGTGTCGATAACAAAACATGCCATATGAAGGGCCATTCCCGTCACAGTTCTGATCTCGTCTGTCGCCAAAAACTTGCGAAATTTCTAAATGACTGCATTTTAAGGAACGGGAAAAGAATCAAAATCACTTCACCAAATTCAACGATCTTTGTATCATTCTTCTCGGAAGAACATCCTTTACCCACTGATGTAATAAGATTATTTACTTTTTGACGGAAAAGTACTGAAAATCCGCCATTCCCCTTTTTCTGGGACACCCGGTATAATTATGTATATGCACTCACAAGTAATCATTCCGCGAATGTTACACAACCCTGGCCTTTAAGAAACAGATTGATTTGATTTTTTTTATTTAAACACGGTAAAAGCCTACTTCAGCTGCTTGGCTGGTTTTCAATGGGGCTGTGTAACAATTAAAAACAAGAAAATAACATAAAATATGAATTCAAATATCAAACAACAATTACAAGTACAAATTATAACAAAATAAAATACATAAATCATACAAAATTAGAATAAGGTTTAGAAACATATGTAATACAAAACATAAAAGAAACAAAATAATGAAGAATTTCTATAAGATTAGGTGGAAGACCAACAAACAAACAAACCTAGAATATGTAAATATATTTTTTGTATGTACGTTATACGAACAGTGGACGTTTTGATTTTTTAATACTTTTTTTTTATACTTTATCAAATCAAATTAATTCTTGACTTGCTTTGTTATGTTTATATTGTTTTCATGTTGCTTGCATGATTTTTTCTTTTTTGCAGAGTAACTGTCGCTGGAGCAAATGTGTGTGTGGGGGGGGGGGAGCAGTTGTCGGAGGAGCAATTGACGTCGGAGCGAAGCAATTGTCAATTTTTGCGGAACATTTTTCACTGGAGCGACTGTCGCTAGAGTATGTGTCGGGTCACTCGCTTACCATGTGGTAGGGACAGTAGTCGGCCAAGTCATTCCCTCCACGGTGTGGTACATCTGCTGGTTGGACGCCTTCGATCTCTGTAAAAATCTATCAAAATATGAGCAGAGTATTTTAAACTGTTAAAAATCGTTTGAAAAAGGTTGTCGTTCATATCCATAAGTTTACACCAAAGTAAGCAGATGATGTACACATGATATATTTTAGGTTGGAAATGTCGCTCATTATCTCTTACTCCCACCCTTTCCATGCTCTTTGCTTTTTCACATACTTTGTCTTTCTTTCTCCTCCCTTTTCTGTTGTCTCTGTCTCCGTCTCTCTTTCTCTTCCTCTGTGTCCTGCTCTCCTTCCGTCAGTCTCTCTCTCTCTCTCTCTCTCTGTCTTAATAGCTCTATTTTTCTCTTTTACACTCATCCCCGATTTACAGCAAAAGTTTCAGTCGACGAACATATGAAGGCACATGACAAAATAATACAGATTTCTGTAATCGGGCCTCCGGTATTCAGATATCCCTCCCCTTTCAAATCTAAAACGTATTAATCCCTTTATTTGTAATGACTCTTCGAAGTTTAGACTTCTATTTGTTTACCATGCTTACAGTAAGAGAATATTATAGTGTTGACCCCTACCCAGGGGATGGGGGGCGGTGATCCCAATATCACTTCTTTTCCAACCCGAATCCACTCCAATTTTGTAATGGGGGAATGGAGTTTGAACTACTCAGTAGAGTATAAATATAAGTATAAACGTAAGTATAAGTATTATAAGAACTTATTGTTCATATCAGGATATTTGGTTTCCACTGGTTGGTACAAAAAATGCAATTAAATACAGTATAAACATACATGTATGAGTGGTAGGGTGGTACAAGTCTTACAACATGAACCTGCTAACACGACTTAAGTGCCTGTTCGCCCCTAGTATATTGACACCTATACCAGTATACCGGGAAGAAGGTAGGGATCGAGTGCGAAAGGACCGGATGGGTAAGTTTTAGGTCTGAGGACCAGTTTATTTAGGTTGAGTACGCCTTTAAAATGAAAAAAAAAAAGTCCTCGACCGGCTTAGTATTGACCCTACCTGAAATATTTCAGGAACGCTCGAGTTGTATTCGTAAAAGGAGCAAAATGCCGCGTCTACGCCTTCTGCGTGGCAGGTAGGCTCGAGAGGTGTGTTGCACCAAGGAGCAATTGACTGATTTCTGGATGAAAGAAGGCGAGATAGAGAGAGGGGAGGAGGGAAAGCGAGAGAGAAAGAGATACAGAGGGAGAAAGAAAAGAGGGACAAGGAAGAGATAGAGAGGATAGACAGCCAAAGAGAGAATGGATGATTGGAAAATGTGAAGGGAGGGAGCAATGAATGAGGAAAAAAGTGATAGAACCGAGTGTACATACTCACCTTGTACTATTCGCTTTATGGGTTAATATATTATTTTAGTTTGAGTATTGTTCTCGTACGTGGCCATTGAAAAAGAGAAACAGAAAACTTGAACGCATTACGAATCTCTAAGATTTACTGAAAGAGTTATACGCATCAGATTTAAGGCGATTACTACTTGTAAATTGTTCTGGAAAACGGCCATATCAGCTTGAGATTCAGGTACAATTTGTTTATTCCGAAGGTTCATGATTCCAAACGTTTCATTACTCCGATGGTTCGTAATTCCGATAATAAAAAGGTTTTCCTAATTCCACAATGAAATAGGGTTCATAATTTTCAATATGAAATAGGATTTTAAATTCCTAGACTTTGAAATCCAGACATTTAAAGAGAACACTTTATCGAACCTTTGAAATGAAGAACATTTTAGAGTTATGAACAACATGAACCATCGGAATACTGCAGCAAATATCCTCACTTATGAGCTCATCCATTTGTAGAATTAACTCCATTGACTACTCGGTTTTCTCCATCCCAGAAGCTTAACCCGTTGACTACTGAATTCTCTTTTCCCCATAGACTAAATACAGGGACCACCCGGTTCCAGTAGCCAATGTGTTACAGCTGTTACCCGGTTCCAGTAAGCTACAGGTTAAGAAGTCTGTCATGTCTGTGTGGGGGAACTTGTGCTTCAGCATCACGAACCCCTACGATTCGCGTATTGATCGCTATTAAATTCAAGATATTAGTTACAATGTATTTCTCTCTTACGCATTCATTCTGGTGTCGATCCAGTATTTGCAGCTCTTCTGGACGAAGTCACACCCAAGATCTTTGCCCCAGTTCATGCTATCAGCTTGGTCATAATCGGGTACATACCATCCAGTATCTTCCATGAGCGCCAAGCTTATACGTGAGAAGACGCGGACTGAATCCAAAAGACCATTCATTGCTTCTGTCTGCACACAGTAAATGAAAATGGTGCAGTACTAACTGACAAATGCAGTGCAATAAAAATTGTGCAGTTCTGACATGAACAATGGCAAAAAAGACATAGGAGAAATACTTCACACATTTCCATCATTTACTGAGCCAAGAGTATTCAAGCCAGTGGGTAACTGGGTAAAAGTAAACTCTTCGGTTGGCTTGAAGGATACCCCCTATTTGTTTGGGTTTTTTTTAATGATACTGTGTAAATGATTTTAGCAGCACCTGATTAAAAGAAAAGTACTATGACCATTGATAGTCATGAATAGATATGTAATATGACCATTAATACCAATTATGACCATTATCTAATTTGGTATCTCAGTTGTATACTGCCTTGCAGTACTCATGGTCATGGTAATCAACAGATTAAGATAAAGATATTTCTCAAATGTTAGATGTTTTCCTTATTTCTCTCATGCTTAATATCATCGGATGTAGATCTTTTCTTTGCAAATGTCATCGAATGCGATAACTTTAAAAAGATCAGGCTTCGCTCGCTCGTAAACTTTAGATACAGCATGGTTTCAGAAAACAAACTAATTCGGCCAGCGAGGTGACGGAATATGTCATTTAGATCATGTAGATAAGCCCATAGTGTATTTTGATGACGAACTATCACTTTACTATGAAAAGAATGTATATTTTTCTTCGTTTGCTCCCCTCTTTCTTTTTTTTTTATATACAGATAATATCTAGATGATATTCAGATACAGGGCGGTTTCGTACAGCAAACAATTACTGAATCAGCGAGGTGACCAAATATTTCAAAAATATCTAATATGCCTAATGGCATATATTGTATTTTTATGAACAATACTTCTTCCACAACAAGAAGTGGTTATTTTTGGTTCACTCCCGTTAAAAGCAGGCCGATTCATAATCTCGAAAGAAGCGCCCCCCCCCCCCCCCCATTTCAAAACGCTTCGCGGACACTAATATTTCATTTAAAGATCTTTACCTTCTATATTGTTTGATTTGGGGGGAGGGGGTAAATAAAACTTGGAATACAGCATAACTTCCAAAATATTTGTGGTAACCCCTAAAAAATTTAACGGCAAATTAAGGGCTCTCCCTCCCCATTGGAAAAGTTCTAGCGACGCCCCTATTACTACTACTACTACTACCACCACCACTTCTACTACTACTACTACTACTACTACTACTACTACTACAACTAATACTACTACTACTACTACTACTACTACTGCTACTGCTACTACTACTACTACTACTACTACTACTACTACTACTACTACTACTACTTCTACTACCATGACTACTACTTGTAGGGCCATTTACGTGCCATAAAACTATAAAAGCAACTCGTCTGTCTTTTGCCGCTCCTATTGAGGTTGGCACCGTACACAAAAGGATTGCACAAAACAGGAATTTCCTTGAGGTGCAGGCACATATACTGGACTTTATAACGCCTTTATTATTACGTTAACATTATGTTCCCGGCGGCCACGGCAGTCCATGTTTAATATAATAATGATAATCAGTTCGACTTGTATAGCGCAAATCCGCTCTGTGGAGTGCTCAAGGCGCTTCTGGCAACCGTGGACAAAACGGTATGGACGTGACACAACGCAGGGGGACGGGATGGGCAAACGTGACAGTCCGTGATTGCCGTGGATGCCGGGCCAGATTTTTAAAATGGCAAAATATTGTCCACGGCAGACACTGTGCGGATGGATGAACGCAACAAAACAAAACACGACGTAATACGCCATAACAAAACTGGGAGATGGAGACGGACGAGAAGACAAAAAGACAAAAATGTCCAAATCCCACTGCGCACTACGTTTCGGGCAAACGTAGCATTAGCACACAGAAACAGAGCTTCGTGTGACATGGCCAGGACGCAACACCTACCGCCAGGATCCTTTTTTCGAAGTGAGCCAGCTCCGTACCTGATCCTCCACCGTCTTCTATTTCCACCCCCATGAGAGTAGGACATCCAAAGTGAGCTCTGGCTTCTCTCTGTAAAGAACAAAGTACATATAAAAGTATCAGGTGCGGAACGCGATTCTTGCGAAAGAGGAGGGACTTTTAAAAAGTAAACATTATTCAAGGTATTCTGTTTTTGTTATTGTTTTTGTTGTTCTTGTTGTCGTAGTAGTTGTTATCTCTGCTTCTGCTGGTGTTGCTGGCTCTATATACGTAGAGTATCTACATAAAGAGAGTAGCGACAACCCAAGATTTGAACGCCATTTTGTTTCACTGTTACGCAACATTTCTATTCAATTCCGATAAGCAAACGGGTGTTCGAAATAGAAAGAATTTGAACGCCATTTTGTTTCCCAAGAAGTAGGACGTCTATGTCGCTACTCTCTTTATGTAGGTACTCTATATATACGTAAGGTATGCCAGACAGGTTTTAGAGGAGCAACATGGGACATTTCCGTGGAGAACAACGGGAAGAAAGTTTTAATTTCGGATCCAGCGATTTAAAAATTGTGCCCACAGGGGCGTCGCTAGACTTTTTTAATGGGGGGGGGGGTGTAGAGGCCAGATTGCCGACAAATTATGCCTCCGATTGCCTCCGACCAACGTCGACAAATTCAACTGTATAAAGCCCACGAGGCATGTTCAATTGTGTGCCTCTATTATATTTTCCTTCTGAATTATATTTGTTCACCTCACTTGCTGGATGTGTTAGCTTTCCGAAAACATTCTCTATCTAAATATAATACGAGCGAGCGCAGCGAGCGAGGAAAAATATACACTCTCTTTCGTAGAAGTGATAGTTCTTCATCAAACTACATGATGGGCTTAAAGATATCTAAATCATATATTTGGTCACCTCTCTCACATGATTCATTCGCTTTCAAAGACCATCCTAAATCGTAATATTATACGAGCGAGCAACAGCGAGCAAGGAAAAAATCTATATACTCCTTATCAAATAATCCTTTTCATGGTAGAAGTGAAAGTTCTTCATCAAAATACATGATGGGCCTTTAAGATATCTATTGTGATATATTTGGTCACCTCTCCTACCTAATCTATTTGCTTTCAAAGACCATCCTGTATCTAAATATTATACGAGCGAGCGCAGCGAGCGAGGAAAAGTATATTAACTCTCTTTTATGGTATAGAGGTGATAATTCTTCAACAAAATACATGATGGGCCCCAAAATATCTAAATTATATATTTGTTTATTTCACTTGGCAAATGTGTTTGCTTTCCAAAAACATCCTGTATCTTAATATAATACGAGCGAGCGCAGCGAGCGAGAAGAATATGCTCTCTTTCGTGTTACCAGGGTTATTTCGTCGTCAAAATGCACAAGCAAATAAGCCGAATATGACTCTATTTGGGCACCTTACTCATCTTTCTTTTTTCTTTTTCCCTCCTTCCTCTTCCCTCTCCTTTCTCTCTCTCTCTCTCTCTCCCACAGCGATCGCGAATTTGCCGACAAGAATTTTTAATGGGGGGTGTCACACCCCCCCCCCCCTCTAGCGACGCCCCTGTGTGCCCATAATGGAGAAAAGAAAAAAATTACACCATTAAAGGTATTTCCTTGGTTTTTTCTTGTTTTTATTGTAATTAATGATGTTTTTTAGCTACTGTTGTTTGTTGTTGGTGTGTACTTGGACATACCAGTAAGTTTCAAGAGGGCTAGCACACAACAATTGCCCCCGCGCTATTCGATGTGCAGGAAGGTATTCACTGGAAAATGGTACTGACGGATAATTACAAAACAGGCAGTGTCAGCCAACTGTTTTTTCGAAGATTCAATAAGAAAATGAATTATCTGGTTAAAGTTAGCGATTAATGTAAAGTTCGTAATGCGGAAAATTTAACGACAACCACCTCCTTTAATTTTGCAATCACTGGTCACTTCAAATTTCGGAAATTCGAAAATTTGATACAAAAGATCCAATTTGACACTTTAAGCCATTTGCAGTGACGGTGCAATTTTGTCTTAAAAACAAAACAGATGAAAACGACCGGCTTGCTGCACATTAAGAGAGGTGACTTATGCTAAACTACCATTAATTTCGAGTTTGGTATTTGGAGAGTTTGACTGTTTTGGGGTGTGCGTGTATGTGTGTGTGTGTCGGGACGGAGGGGAGGGGAGGGGGGGGGGGGTGATGAAATGAGAGTCATATACTCAAAGAATCAAGAGATAAATTTACCACGACGTTAGGGGTAACGAATGCCTGGACGGTGCGTTGTGTTGTCCCTTCGGGGTATTCCCAGTCAAGAGTGAGTTCCTGAATCGTCTGGTTGCTCCACAGAAACAGACGAGTACTGTAATCAGAAATGGTATGATTTCCACTGATATGACATGTAGCAGAGTTTGGGATAGCAAATTTCAGTTCTCGATTATTTACTCACAGATTTAAAGAAAACGTATAACCCGGTCAGAATTGTCTAAAGAACGGCTCACACGGAGCGTTAATACACTGCGCCTTGCCCATGACGTGACCAACTGCAGTGTTCAAGTCAATAAAATTCATGATTTGTTAGACGTACACAATAGAACTATATACTAATTTTATGCATACTTCTTGAACAAAGGTTTCCCTTGACAACAAACAAGCTTGCCAGAGGCTTGCCCGACATAGCAACAACCAATGTATGCAAACTCCATTTATTCCATCTATTAAGTTCCATTTATATCCACAACAGGTGAACTAAATAGTTTGGTAAACCAAGGGTTCTCGAGAGAAACTTGCATAAATTTGAATACATTAGTAAATAGGTCTAAAGAACTAGGAGAGACGGCCGCGTCAGTCGCATGCCGAGAAAGATTCAGGTATAAAAACTGCACACATCAGGTCCAAGCACTGACTTCAGCCATGAACTTAACTCCTTGAAGCAGGGTGTAATGACTCAGTGCAGGGATTGTCAAAAAATTTGTATATCGACAAAACAATGTCCAGTTAAAAAAAAAAAATGATTGCGTTAAAAAAAATGTGCGACAATGCCGAAGCAGTCGACATTACTTGTCGGGACCGATTGTTGTTCGCTTTGGCACTAAAATTAATGTAATTGTTTGAAGATACTTTTGCTTGTTTACAAAGCACTGAATGAGTTGATATCGTGTAAATATCATTCATATGCATTAAACTGGGCATGTTGCTTCTAAAGTTACATCACTGAAAAACAACAATTCTTGATCTTGTAGAGTTTTACCTAAAATATTGAAAATGTTCGGTCATAGATAGGCCCTTCAGCCAATCGGACCTCTCGGCCCCGTTTCATGAAACTTGTTATCAGTAACCATGGTAACAACTGCCACATTTCTATGACAAATTTGCTCTCAGCCTATCGGCTGCAAGGATTTCAGTACCTTGCAACAATTAATGCAACGTGTTATTCATAACAAGTTTTATGAAAAGGGGCCCTAGTCTATCGAGAAACTCATTAATGTCTTGTTTACATTACAAATCAAGGGAAAGGCCTAACCATGTAGCGCCCTATTTTTTATTTATTTTTTTTTTTTTATAAAAATCAAACTTGAGGAAAAAAATGATTGGAATAATACTCTGGGTCTGTAGGTGGGAATCCATTTTCTTCTCTAGGTGTCAAGGGATTGCCGTCAGCATCTCTAAAGAGGGCATACACACCTGGGGTGAAACCCTGAAAAATAAAAGTCAAATCGTCATGTTTAGTTGTTATTATTATATTTTTAAAATCCTCTTACCAACCACCCCTTTTTTTTACGATGAAGCAATGTACTCGACTGCTATAGCAGTTTGATTAAAATATAAAGAACGTGGGTTCGGTTCCCGGCAAGAGCACTAATGCCTTTACTACGACACTAATTTCCATTTTCATTTCATTTATTTCTATTAAAAAAACACATTTTTACATTTTTCCTAAGTCAATGTACTTAGGAAAAATAAAACCTATTGTAATTACGTATAGCATTATAACATTACATTCTAAGTGTAAAAAAAAAAAAATCACATGAACTAGATTAGGGGCCTGTTGCATAAAACTTTTGCCAGACTTTTTTTCTGGCAAAAAAAAAGTCTGGCAAATTTTTATGTACTGGAAAACTGTGGCAATATTTTTTTTGCCGTAGTTTCCTCAAATTTTGCCATAAAAAACTCCGGCAAAAGTTTTATGCAACGGGCCCCAGGTTGGAAATGAAGGTCCAGCTGAAAAGCTAGGCTTGAATATTGCAGTCCCCTCTAACAATGTTATAATGGTATTGTAATGTATTTCTGTGAAAGATAATTAATATATGAAAACATAAATCCACATGTACATTTGTCATGTTTGTCATTCCATGCCCAGGAACGAAATGGATGATGGTAATTGCTTTAGTCCATCAGGTTATAATATGCTTTTCCCCAGGGAAATGGTGCAAGAATTGAGGGCGTGAACCTGCTTACTGGGGTGGCCAAAACTGTAAACAGTTTATGGACTTGTTTCGTATTTAGCTCTATGTACATTCGGATTTAACTATAAGATCTTAGAAGGGAAAGATTTATGGAGAAGGGCGCCCAACAGCGTTAGGCATGTTTAGTGCGTAAACTGATGCATGGACTGGGTAAGGATGGGGGGGGGGGGATAACAGGGGGTGAAATGCTCAACAAGAAACCATGAGTCTCTGTAAGTTCAAAAGGGAAAAGGCTTGAAATTTTGTAAAGGCCTAAACTACCAAATAAACAAAAACAAGAAACAAAAGAAAACAAAACTAAAACGAAAAGGGGTATTTCACAAGGGACAGGATGTTATAGACAGGATTATTTTCTTTTTATTTATAGGTAACTATGATTTTTTAATGTCATATTGTTTTCTAAAACTAACAGGAACATCAAAATATGAACAATAGATACTTTAAGTACTCATACATACATTCGCATAGTGGTCCCACTTTTTCAAGTACCTGACAAGGGTCCTATTATTTTTGGTAAAGTGCCCCTTTCTCTCTGATAAATTTGAGAAAACATTGCCCATATTTGTTTTCAGTTATGGGCACATTCCAGAGACTGCAATGAAGCATCTTTTGGTGTGTGTGTGTGGGGGGGGGGGGGGGGGAAGGGCGTTCTGCGTTCTTGATTTTTATCTCCTAGCTCCTAGAGCTGCCTTGCATTGTAGTGGTCATGGTGGTGAAAATATGATTGCCTGTAATTAAACGAATCCTTTTAAGCTACATTGCTCTGTTTATACGAAACGGTGGGAAATATAGGTAAAATAGAGTTCATCTGTTGAGGCGGAAGGGGCTCCTAAGAGAGATGAAAAGAGGCTGTTAGGCGCCCTTTTCCTTGCACCTATTTTGATGACGCATATCGGTTTCATTGATACCCGCCAAGGATCTTTGTTGTGACAGCGATGTTAGTACAGATCCGTAGAAAGTAAAAAGGAGAAAGGTAATTTGGATGGTGAATTTCAAATTTATAACATTTCATTTGATGATTTATCAAAATATCAAAAGAAGAGTTAGTAATAGTGATAAGAACGTTAGGTGTGCGTGTAGATGCGTGTGGGTGTATGTGTGCGTGCAACTTACGCCAAAGGTAACTCACATCCGGCTTCATATTGTTTGCACTGTTCATTTTGCGATCTGTAATTCAAAAACACTCTTTTCTGATGTGTGAGACTGTGTGAGAAGAGCCTTACCAGGGCGTGGAATAGCTCGTGCTGGATAACGGATAGCAGACGCTCTCTTTCCAGATCAAACGCGAGTGGACAGATATTCATGTAACCCGCTATCGGCCTGTGGGGAGGACCAAAAAAAAAAAAAAAAATACCCATCAGAGGGATGAATGTGTTCTAATAAAAAGTGAAAAGTAATGTCTGAGCTTTTTTTGTTTTTTTTTTCATGTTTGTTTTAGAAGAGAAAAGTCCATAAACGGGACTGCTGTGCAGAAGTCATTTCGGTGCCAATTCATATGTAGAACATATTCGATATTTTCTTTCCCGCTGCTTCAAAATAGTATATTTAAAAATATAATCGCATGACCAGACTGAACTTCATTCAGGAGTGTACTGTACGCACAAGGAATTCGAAATTTTTTAGCAAGTTTGTTTTGTTTGTTTTGTTTTACTGTTTTCGTTTACCCTATCCGTTGGCTGTCGTTGTTGAGGTTCTTGGGGGTTTTTCTCTGGTATATCACTATTCAGTATGATATCCCTATTCAACTTTGTGTTTCTCAGGGGGTATAATCACTTAAAGCTACCCGGACTTGGTGTATAGATGGCGCTTCACGCAATGCTTGCAAAAATTCCAGTGGACAGTGCCATGCCACGAACCAGCCTATTAGCTGGGTGGCTTAGGGTCAAAATTTTCGATTTTCGTGACACGGCGGACCAAAGCATCATTTTTGGTATGAAGCATCCTTAGGGTGTATAAAAGATTTTAGCCTAGGAGCCCACGTGAAATATGTCCGTAACCATGGTAACGGGCAAATATTCAAGATGGCTGCCATGAAGGGTAAAGATGCCTTTTCCTTGATTCCAGTAAGCATTTAATGGCAATTTGAAACCGAAAATGACATATAAACTATCAGAAGCATGTACACAGGATATGGATTACCTTATTGACAGTTCAAAACAAAAGAAATAGGAAGAAATGTGTTTTTTTGTTGGTTAAAAATGCAATTTTTAAGTGAAAAATGAGCGGCATAATCTAATTGTTTCAAATACCATTGATTTACCTAAATATAATTTTTGTAGATATAAATGAAAAAAATATTCAACCTATGAAGAAAAAAAAGATGGGCATGAACCACAGAGGTGAAAATGAAATTCCTCAAATTATATATGAAACATTATAACATCAACAATTTATTTGACAGGCTGTAAAGATTTGCTACTCAACGCAAAGGTCCATATCGCAGTTGTTGAATTGAGTCTGTACATGGTGATCAGTGGCGTATCGTGGGTCAACGCATTGGGGGGGGGCACCGAGAATGGCTGTACGCTGAAATTTTTTTCCAGGGGGAAGGGCAAGAGTTGTAAAATTTTCAAAGAAATACGAAATCGAGCGAGCGAAGCGACAGAGCTGGTCATTGGGGTGCTTTGCAAAATTGAAATTGAAGGATCTTGTAAACACTGATGGTGGATTTTTCGGACAATTTTCAGTAAGTGAAAAGTTCTTTTTTTTTTTTGAGGGGGGGGGCAACCTCCACCCTGCCCCCTTCTGCGTACAGCCATGGCACCGAGTGAAAAAGCTTGTGCGTGTGCGTGGTTATTTCTATTACATTGACAATAACGGCAGTAATTTTCGAACCAAGGTGTCAAGTTTAGGGACATGACGCGTTTTAAAATTTTGAAGAATTATGTATCTTGCTATAGGTACCACCCTGTTTTAAGTTTTGCGCGAAAGCGAAGCGAGCGAGGCGAAAATTACAACTTTATTTATAATAAAAGACTTGTTACTGTATTATCAAAATAAACCATCTGACCACTATTGTAGACCTATATGATAATATTATTTTATAATTATTATTTTTATTTTCGCACGTCCCTGGTCTGTAACCATTACGAGCGAGCGAAGCGAGCTACGAAGCACACACTAACTTGTTCAGTAAATTACATTATGAGCATATGAAACATCTTTGCTTTCAACAAGCGAGCTTAGCCAGCGAGGAAAAATATACTATACATTTTTTTTTTTCATTGTTAAAGTGTTATTCCTCATCGAAATGTATCTAAAATAATCTGTTCGATCCCCCGTGTGCTGAATATGAATCCCACCGTACCTCGCCCACCGTCCGAAACTATTCTGTTTTTTACCAGCGAGCAAACTCAGCGACGCCCCCCCCCCCCTCCATAAACACACACAAATAGCGTAAAACATGGATTTGTCAGCAAAATACACTAGATGTTTTGTGAACCTCCTTGCTGCCAAAATATCATAATGATTTGATAAATCGCTTCTAAAAATGATTTCCATATGCCCAAAATCATCTCGTTTCTAGCATTTATACTAGCAGGAGTAGGAACAGATGGGAACTATAATTTTTTGTTTGTTTTTGTTGTTGTTTGTTTGCATAGGCCATCTACTGAAAGGGTCCTTTTAGGTAATCCTCTTGGGGTGAAATCCAGATGTGGTTCTTACTAGCATTCTATCAGTGGAACAATAGTAGCCTATATAGATTGAGACACAAGATTCAAACTGATTCCTCTCGTAAAAATAGCAATAAGCATCGGCATTTGTTAAGCTACTTCGAGGGAGCGCTTCCCGATAGACCATTTTTCTTTTCCCCTTTTCCCTCTTTCTTTTCTCTTTCGCTGTCCCTTTTTTTTTTCGCTTTTTTTTTTGGGGGGGGGGCAGCCGATTCGGGGGGGGGGATTGCCTAGAACATGTAAAACTGGCAATTTCTTGAAACATGGCACAGCCAGTATATTGCATGATAACATAGGGCAAGACATGAAGGGCCCCGGCCGGGATGGGACTGATTATAGTTCTTATATAATCCATTATAGACATATCTGCAGATCAGGTGCAAATCTTTGATTTTCGTTTGTACAAATCAAGTTTGGTTGTGGCATGTTTTTTGTCTGGTAATGATGCTTCATGATGCTTGTCTATAGACAAATCACAAACTGATACAAAGTCATTTTTTTAAAGCCTGTACCGCTTTTTGAAGGAGGTCTTATAAATTAGTTTACCAAACATCTCACCATATACAAAAAAAAACTATTTGACATCGAAACATAGGCAAGTTATATCAAAATTATTATATAGCACATCGCTGCTCCATTTCGGTGTTGCTTGTCAAATTTTGGTATGTACAACTCGTATGATTTTCAAATATGTAATTTTATGCATGGTATAATCAAATCTCTTTGAAAAGCAAACACTGAATTATTTTCATCGCCACTTTCCAACAAAATCTTTTTTTTCGGCAAAGAGCAAAGGATTGTGAACCATTCATCCTCAATGATACTATTTTTGAACAACCGCGTAAGTTCGGTTTTTAGGAGAATCTTTCAATACGAACCTGCTTCCTTTTATGAAATCCTCAGCAACTTGTCGGTATTGTATTTCTTTCTTGTTTTTCTTTTTAAATATATACGTTTGTCTACTTTCCTGAAAATCATATCAATAAAAATAAATGTTCTTTACTGCTTCAGAGCTTAGCACTCCTTAATTTAGATTTTGCTCAAAATCACAGAATTGTCAGTTGGCATTAATTTCAAAGTAGGCCTATTCCTAATGCACCTGCAGAGTGAGTTTGCAATATTTTAAAAGTCAATGTCCGTTTATACTGGGTTTATTCTCTTTCATATATCATGAAACACCATATGTATCACGTGTAAGTTATTACATAGAAATTATTTTAAGGAATATCTTGCCATCATTGTACCTCTAGACCTCTTTACATTTCTTCTATGGCTGAAAGCAAATTATCAGAAAAAAAAATAATCACAGTTAGAAGTATCATATCTGAGTCATAAAACAAACTGAATACAAGGAAATGTCTGATTTATGCGTATAAAAAACCCGGTAATAGGGGGGAATGTGTTGCTTTCAAATATGTACATATATTCAATATTTTTCCTTCCTCAAATTCAGTTATCACCATTCAAATAAACTTTTAGATGAGAGCGAGGGCGCCCTTTACAAAAATATTTTAAAACATCATTATTGAACCTTTAGTCCACCTTTTTTTAAATTTATTAAGAAACATAATGGTTTAAGATGGCCATGAATTAATTCCTCAACCACTTCTTTAAATAATTTGTCATAAATTATCCTGCAATTTGAGTTTTTATCATTCGCGATGGCGGCCATTTTGGATTTTTGCTTCTTTTTTTTTATAGTAGCCCCAAAAGTTGGCGAGGGCTCCTAGGCTAATATTGGGCACGTTCACACACAAAACGAATCGATATTTGAATCGCGATTCGAATCGCGATTCAAATTTTGATTCTATAGCCACCGTTCACACACGGGGAAAAAACGAGATTCGGATCGCGATTTGAATCGCGATTAGAATTTCGATTTTTTTTTTTCGACCATTCACACACACGAAGAAGCAAGAGAAACAGGCAGGAGAACCCACAAACTTCTCCGCCTAACTGCTGTTGTACACGATCTTGACAGGAGAAAATCACTTCCAGTTCAGTGGGGAAAATACACATCGACAGTAAAAGGGCTACAGAAAGTACAGCAACAAACTCATGAACTGAATAGTAAATGATTACGTACAATCATACAAAATATTTGTTTACTACACGGGATCAACGGTGCCAAGATAGCGTGCAGTGCGTCCATGCTACACAGTGCATGCACCCCGTAACGTAACACACACACACACTGCATACACTGCATAGTGCATGCACAGCGCATCGATCGCGCACGCGCAAAGAATGATGGGATAGATGAAACCGATTTTCTAATTGCGATTCCGTTCACACACACAACGCTCGGCAAATAATTTCGATTATTCTGAAAAATCGCACTTCTTACTGCGAGTTGAATCGCGATTAGAATCGCGATTATCAGTGAGATTATTCAGTCCACACACAAAATAAAATCGATTTTTGTAATCGCGATTAGAAAATCGATTTTTGAATCTAATTTTTTACCTTGTGTGTGATCGCCCCTATTGATTAATAGGCCATAAGGAGTGTTCATGCCAAATTTGGTACTTTTGTCCGCTCTGTCACGAAAATTTCCCTAACCCACCCCACTATAAATAGTTGCTTATACAGGAACATACAACGCGGAAAAAAAAAAAAACACTGCATGCACTGACCGAACACTGGCCTCACTATACTAGTATTCAATCCGACGCTGCAGTTTCCCCATGAGTGCATGTGTGTCTATGTGTGCCATAGAGATACTGCATTCATACTTTATACCGTGTACTAAATTTATATACTGTATACTCGCCATGTGTGTGTTGCATCGCTGAACCGCATCGCATCACACTCAAGAGTGAGAGCGAGCGAGCCTATGTACCCCCACACCCCCCCCCCCCCCCCCCACCCGACCATTGGCACTGCACAGTGGAATTTTCGCGAGCATTGCTTGAAGCGTCCCCTTACACAAAGATCGGCCAACTTAAAACCTCCTGATAATAATGAAGATTTACGGTAGAAATATAAATCACAATTAGATTGAACCGAATATAGACAAAACAAAATGGGTTATAATGCTCAGGTGGTGGACTGAGGACTTTATAAAATAAAGTTCTTTGACGAGAGAGAGAAAAAAAAGGCCGTGTCTTTCTACTCCTAAATTCTCTGACAACACAGGAAAGGTCATCAGCTCGAATATCCGTCATCTGCAACTGATATTGCTAGGTGTATGTAATGTTTACTTAAGTACTACAAATTTTGGATATTTTTCTGGCGATTGGCACCTGTGACATGCTACGGGGAAAAAATCTGATAATCCAAGTAAAACTTAAGGTCGAAATCGGCAAGAGAGCATGAAAGCGACTGTGAGGTTAAGTTATGCCACTGGGGCTTTATCCCCAAAACGGCCGGAGGGGATTGAATCAACCTCCCCCCCCCCCCCCCCGACATTTTCCGCGATCATCCTGCCGCGCGAAAATTTTGACCGCGCCACTAGCTGACTTTTACTTTAGAGTCTCGCGCATCTTTTGACACCATGTTTGAGAAAATCGGACCAGCCTTTACAATGCAGCACGCTCTTATATACATGCTCGGCAGACCGAAAATGGCTCAAAAACGTTATTTTGTGTACAAAGTCAATGTAAATTGAGTTTTCTCATCTTATTCATAAAGATATGATTATTTTCACTTTCATTGGCTGAAATCACTTAATTTTGGCATAATTATGCTTGAAAAAGGTTCTGTGATAAATTTAGCCCCCCAATAACAAAAACAAAAGGTAAAGAAACAAAGAAATACATAAGAAATTCATAACACAATAAAATACATAAGAAATTTATTTTCATACCAACACTTTTTTTTCAAGCACATTGTTAGGAATGCTACAAGGAAAATTTACACCAAAAATTTTGATTCTAGGAGCTTTATTTTCTGATTTAGAACAAACATATGATTTTATGCATAAATTTGCATAATTAATTCATAATTAATCAAAATCGAATTTTCCAGAGTATTCGACTATACGAATTTGTAGATTACGAATTCAAATTCAAATTCAAATTTTACTGATTTGTAATCCATAAAAATTGGATTATTCTCAATTTTTTTCACAAACATCAACAAAAATTTAACAACATATAACATAAAAAGAAAAAAGTATAACATAAAATAGCAAAGTATAACATAAAATAGCAAAGTATACCAGGATTTTCACAAAAACATAACAGAATCTAACAAAATGTAAAAGAATATGATAGACATGATAGATGTATACTAGAATATGCCACAATATATTCGAGTAAAACAACTTTTAAGTACCGGTATATAAAACACTACGTGACAAGGGACATGCATGCCGATTTTCGTCGTGATCGCGCGGTCGACCGGGGGGGGGGGGGTTGAATCAACCCCCCCCCCCCCCCCCCGGCCATAGAACAGCCAGAAAAGCCCGGCCTGGTTAGGGTTAAGTGGTAAGGACCGCTTGTACCTCTCTAAATCCGTACATTACCTGTCAGTCACCTCGTCGATAAAGCATAGCGACGCGAATACAAAGACGTTGTTCCCGCAAAACGAGGACAGAGATCCAACAAATAAAGTATAATGGACGGCTTCAGAAAGGGCAGATGTCTCTGGAGTCGTGCCTCCAGATTCCATGCAATTATTCCCTTCATCGTCGCAGTCAAAGCAGGGCTGTGCATTCAGATGATAAAAAAAAAAAACCTTCAATGAAGGTCCTGTGAACACTATCATGACTATAAGAGTTATTTCATGAGCCTCGATTACGCCACATGCATGTTCAGTTAAGCAGTAGTCTTGTTTGGTTAAGCAGTAAAAAATAGGCCGTAAGAGATACTGACAAGGGGCTGACAACTGCCAAACCACAGAAGATGCATTCGTTCACTTTTCCAGATTGTTACTTCAACGTGCCGTGGAAGGTCGGTTTTTGTACAAATCAAACGTTCCGAGGGGTCAGCGCATTCTGCTGCAGGGGTGTGCTTCTGACGAGACTACAGGTTGTACCCCTCTCAGTTCAGAACATGAAGATAGCCTTGTTCAAACTATTTGGATAACTAACAAATGCGCAGGAGTTCGAAGGGAGTGGTAGACTGCGGTTAAGACAAGGTTTTCTTGTGGCATTATGAACGTAGCAATTTTAACTGCCAATATCTAAAAGCATTGTCCATATTTCAAATCACTTTAAAGATACATGTAGATTCTTGTGAATGATAGTTTCCTACGTTAGATTGACAAAATTTCAGCAATCAGATTTTCTGATACGAATCAAGTTATCTATGGCTTTCTTTGGCATGTTTGTATTCGGAATCAGTGATAGGCCTACTCTGTTTTAATAGTGGCGTATTCAGAAGTGAGGAAACAGAGGTCAGAATCTACCAAAAGTTTTTTTTGGGGGGGGGGGGGAGAGATAGCGGAAATGTCGAATGTGGCCCAGTACTCGTTTGTGTGACGTAGACCCGCTGAAGATTAAATTATTTTTGTTTTTCACCGCTTTCAAACACGGGAGACAAAACTGGTGATTGCTCTCAGCCTGGTCCCTGGCTACGCCGGAGAGTTACCTCAGCTGTACCTCATGCTGAATACGCCATTGTCTGCTATATACATACCTGTGACAAATTTTCTGGTACCGTGAAGTGCCAGCAACTAGCAGCGGAACATCCACCAACCGTGCAGTAAACCTGGCCATCAATATTTTGGGCATTATTACCATCTTCGCACCTCCTGATGTGAACAAGCACAAATGTTGTATTGTAATGTGGTTTTATTCACCAAACCATGATTCTTGTACAAGAGAGGCACAATAATCAGAATATTTTCTTACATGAAAAACAAAAAAATGTTTTTAAAAGGTATTTATGTAGTGTAGCCTCATTATCAATAAAGTTAATCCTGACGGCTCTGCATGCCTCGCCATGTACCAAAATCACCTGGGACTAGTCGGACCGAAATGTGGATGAAACACCTTTTCCAGGAATATAGTCAGGCACGGATCGAGAATCGAAACTAGAACCTCTTCTGAACCAGTTAATATGGTTGAAAACCTGCAACAATATAGCCCAGATCTAAAAAGAAAATGTTGAGTAGCAGAAGCGGGAGAGCCAGAAGTGACATTTTCGACAATCGAAAACCGCTATCCTTGGCGCCAGGAAAAAAAGGGGGCAGATGTTTCCTACCGTGGGGGGGAGGGGCAAAGTAGTTTTGACCCCGCCCCTCCCCCCCCCCCTTATTTTGCCGTCTTGCGATCAGCTTTCTATTACTCCAAAAGAGCATGTTAATTCGAATACCTGAATTTTCTAACATGGTTAATTTCTACATTATTTAACCTAAAATTTAGATACAGACGAGAGCAGGTAGATGTTTTACTCTGTAAATGGGTTGGAAAAATCAATTTCGCCGCCCCCTCTCAAGAATAAAAAACCCCAAGAATCTATGATTATTAGGCATCGAGGTGCCGAAATATCAGTGAGAATTCGGAGGGTGAGTGCCCGAATATGTAATTTCTGTATCCCAATCGCACTAAAAAAAAAGGTGTTTAAAAAAGTGTGCCCTTGCTTCCGTCGTACGCACTTACCCATTTTCTGCCTACCTATTTGCATACTTTTCTATATTTTCCTTTTCCTTTTTCCCATTTTCAGTGAGTTTTCTTTTGTCTGTTCACTTACTTTTGACATTCTTTTTCAAACCTGATTTTGTTATCTTCCACTTACATGTATTCTTATGGTGTTCCAAGGTTTGAATTTCATTTCGATAAATATATATAATTTGATTTGACTTAATTGGAATTTTCAAGCCTTTTCAGATAACTCATGAACTGATTATTCCTCCCCCCCCCCCCACCCCGAAACATGGAGAGGGGGATGTTGGACACTGGGGGCTGAATATCAGTGAACAATGTTGGGGAATACTCCCCTTTCATATGATTCCGGTGATTGGCGTAAATCCCGGGGGTTTAGGGGATATATCCCTCCCCCCCCCCCCACTTTTTGGAGAGGGGGGATGGCGTGTACAAATATCCCCCCCACACACTTTTTAAGGAAGAAATGATATTTTAATTAATCAATTATTAAAATGTGTGATAATCTGTCATAAACGACCATCATATTTTAGAATTTCTATTTAAGAATTCGATTGAAAACCAGAAAAGTGTAATTATTGGCTTCGCTCTCTCGCAAAATCAAATTAAAATGTGTGTTAGGGGGTCTGTGCAGATGGGTGAGGGTGTATGTTAATACTTAAGTGTGAGTTCTACAGAAAAAAAAATCGGCAAGAAAGTCGATCATCCTCCCCCTCCTCAAAGTGGATTTACGCCGGTGATTCCGATTTGCGAAGCCCCTTTGTACCCTAGGATGTATACGTTTCCATGAAGTATAAATGGTAGCCCACTAGAACACTTGATATGATATAAGAATTAGTAGATTTTGTATGGTTTATAAGTGAATTGATATTTTGACACCTTTCACTCTAACTATACTTACTTTGGTACGAGGAAAAAGCCTGGATCCTGCTTGACAGAAAGTGTTTTTGATACGCGTTTCACCACCTCAGTAACAGCTTCCTATTTTTGAAACAAGCAATTTTTGCGTTAAGAGACAATTGTTTGGGGAAAAATAAAACCTTCAAGAACAGGTCAGTAGTTTTGTCTTATAGGCCAAATTGGCCAATATCAGTTTGCATTCATGTATCACAGTAAAACAATATATATATATATATGAAAATCATTAGACCTTCCACGAACAATGCCAGACCAAATTTTCATGATAATGGGCGATATTCGGGACAATGGTGATATCAAATATTTACTATTATTACGAATTACGAATAATTTTGCGTGACAGTTTCATTCTTTCTTTCATAAACGACATGCGGTGCTCGTTTATACACTATTTAATGTCATCCAGTAAGCCATAACATTCCGATATCAAAAACATTTCTTTTTCTAAAGCAGGTCATGGATTAATATCACACTTAGAAAAAAATGCTGCTGATTAGAACCTTTTCTTGTCCCACATTTAGGAACCCATAAATGTTCTTCAAAGAACCATTAACCCATTCGTGACAGGAATTATTTAAAACCTAATTTGATCAGCTTTTATTCTTCAAATTGGCAACACCAACATTTTTATTTTATTGCTACATTTTTCTTATATAACCTCATGTATCTGAAATGAATATAAATTGACAGAAATTATGATGAGAAGTCAAAAAGTTGTCAATTTGCAGGGGAAAACTGTGATTTTAAACTTTCTATCACATTGCCAATTTAAGGATTTTAATGCTTATTTTCCTTTAAAAAATTTTCAGCATTAAACAACGAATATTGACGCAACCAAAATGGGCACAGTTTGTGTAGAATTTTTTGCTCTTTCTGCTCATGTATTTGGTATGATTTTTAGGGCTTTGCATCAAAAGATATTAGGCCAAACCACAAAATGTGGACCTCTGTCACGAATGGGTTAATAGCCTATCATGCCTATAGAGGTCCTCTAAAGGGTTCTAAAGGGGTCTTTAGAACCATTGTTGTACACTGAACCTTTTGGGGTACTTAAAAAAATGTAAAGAACCATTTATAGAACCCCTTTTTCTGGGGTTCTAAATAATGGACAAAAAGGGTTCTAAATGGCACAATTCTCTAAGAGTTTGTATGTCTCGACATACCTTTGCTTATGGCAGATAGTAGGAAAAAAGATACACAATGTGGACTTGAAATAGTAAGAATGAAACATATTTGACATTATCATCAGCACAGTTTACCTGAATTTCTACTGCCTTAGGGTGGTCTAGTGCCGATTCATCATAAGATATATGAAACTTCATTCTCTGATCTACAGTAAGGATTCGAGACTGGGTACTTTTGGCTTTCTTCACGTGTATTCTCTCGTTCTGATAAAGATATAGAAGAAGAAAAAACAACAGCAGCATTTACAATGATAAAGTAAAGCACTCATGATATCATTTGCACCTCAAGAAAATCACTCAGCCTTGATGGGGGAAATGGGACAATTTTTGTTTTCAATTTAAGATATTATCGTGTATTTCCTTATTTCGCAATGTGTTTCGGAAGAGGCGGGCCACATGGCCAGGTATTAAAACTGCCCTTCCATCCTCGGCAGTTTTGCATTCTTGTCGACAAAGTGTCGTATATTTGCTCCTGTTCTTGGCTTTAGATTACCCCCAAAGTTTGGGATTCTGATGCCATATTGGTGCTGGAGAGAGTCATTTTCACTACATGCTAGAATCCGAGTCAATTTTTACTAGGATACCGTTGGCTCGACATTAAATTGTCATGACTAGAATTCTGGTCATTTTGACTATAAATAGTGCAAGTGCCCGGCTGATCCGTTAATCTTGTCAAATCTCACTAGATTGTTTTAAGATTGCATGAACACGATAATTAACATCTGATTTCAATGTAACAAGTCACCAGGGAGGCAATGTCAATTGAGAATAGTAGGCAAGTGTATTGTTTTAATATCATGAATATGAAATGGCATTTGGTTTTAATGAATAGAGCAATAATTTGGCAAAACTTCTCGAGCGATATTTGGGCATGTTATAATGGAAGGGGAAGGGGAGTGAGTGTTTAATGAAAATCAAGATACATGGAAGGTATACATGTAGTCTGTTGAACAGGTGTTGAAGGAATTTATCAGTGAAGGTGGCGCCCGATGTTGTTATTCTATATTCAAAGGTGTAACCATGATCGTTCGGCAATCCAGAATTTGACCCATTTCGCGGTGTTTCAAGTACATTAATTTTTGCAGCCATTTTTACACCCCTATTTTTCGCATTCCAAGTACACTTTCTGCAAACAAGGACCAAAAAGAAACCAACCTCTTTTTTCGATTTTGAGTAGAGGTCTACAAGCTCAATAACACTTTTTCTTTCCAATTTCGAGTACAAGATCATGAAAACAACCCCTTTTTTTCGAAATCGCGAACATGATAAAAAAACAGACACCTTTTTATGCGATATTTCGAGCGATCATGCGTACACGAAGTCAATACACGGTGACAACACCTGGAGAGGGCGGGGGTGGATACAGTCGAATTCAAGTACATCAACTATATCCTTCGTAGAGAAGAGTGTATAATCTACTTCCTTTTAAAGTTTAATACATTTCAAAAAAAGTTGCTACTTCAATTGCAATAAAATCTGAAGGTTGCCCCCCCCCCAAAAAAAAAAAAATGAAATTAGAAACAAATAACAATACTCCTAACTAACATCCGATGGGGATGTTTGTTTGCTTGTTTTTTGTTTGTTTGGGTTTTTAAAGAAACACACATTCACACGTTGGTATCGATTTGCCTATACCACGTTCATTCATTTTGATGTACGATAAAACAGCAATGTAGATAAAATGCCTTACTCAAGGGCATAAGGGCACTAATGCCGTGCCGGGGATCGAATCCCGATTCTGATCATGCCGATGAGGATGTTTGATTATATTTTACATGTTTTAGTAAGCTTTTATGATATACTAGTACAGTCTGTTCAACGGTGGTTTTGTCACGTGAGGTGGATATCAGAACCTTTTATGCCTTGACCTTGTGTGCAAACGGTCTTGATTTCTATTTTATCCATGGTCAACCAAGAATCAGGCGCGGTTCTTGAGCAGACGACTTTTTTTTTTTTTTTTTTTTTTTTTTTTTTGGGGGGGGGGGGGCTACTGGGGGCTTGGAGGATATGTGCCAAAGCTAGAGCAAAGCGACTGAGAGGGGTAGGGGAATAACACCCCCCCCCCCGCACACACACACACACTCACACACATACACACAGGAACGCGAAAGGGACTTTCAAAATACATATCTATATTTTCTTAATTTGGGAGCGAGCCGAAAATAAACGCTTTTTACGGTCATTCTCATCAAAATACTCCCTAGACTGACACGATTTTTTTATTTATTTAAATGGTCTATTTGGGCACCTCGCTAAATATACCTCGCTGGCGAATTTTTTGCTGTTCAAAACCATCCTGTTCCTAAAGAGCGAGCGAAGCGAGCAAGGAAATATAGATTCGACAGGCCTATATAATATTTTTTTTAATACATTCGGTCACCTCCCTTGCATACCCAATTCGTTTGCCCAGGCCTTCCCAAATAATTCTTTATCTAGCTATTATTATAAATGAGCCCAGCGAGCGAGAAAAGAAATGTACAAAATATAATACACACCGGCGTAAATCCTTTTCGAGGAGTGGGGGAGGGGGGTTATAGTTATATTTTGCAGAAATTTTTTTGCTCACACGCCACCCTCTTGCCCGACGCACACTGTCCCCCATAACCACATGTTGCTGTAAAAGACGTCTTAGTTTGTCATCAAAATACACTCTAGGCCTATACGATATTTAAATGGCATATTTGGTCACCTCACTAACAAATTATGATAAACCTCGCTGGTCCAGTAAATTGTTTCCTGTCCAAAACCATACTTAGAAACGTTTCTAAATATTATTAGCGAGCGCAGCAAGCAACAAAAAAAAACAATGATAAAGTATCATTTTGACCTTCCCAAATAATTATTTATGAGCGAGCGAAGAAAAAATATGATACAAAATTCACTAATTGATCTTATCAAGTACACTCCCTGCAGAATTATTTCGAAGACAGTCGAACACGTCTCTGCAAAAATTTTTATGATAGCCAGGCTCCAGGCATAGACTGCTGCTGGAATAAGAGTGATTGCTGATCAGAAACATTTTGTTTCGTTTCCAGAATTTATGAGCGAGCAAAAATGTTTTTTTTTTAAATACTGAAACTGGGTTATCATCGTTATACTTCTCACTTCTCGTGATTTAGTAACGTATAATGATATTTATCGGCATCTTCCATTCTCACAGCGAGTATTGCGAATAGGTTTATGGTCACAGGCCTTTATCTCCTGCAAATTCATCTATTTTAGGTCAACTTAATTGCCGCTCCGGAATCATTACAATTATATAGGCCTAACTAACAATAATTAATTAGTAGAAGAATGGCATAAACTTTGGATAGAGACAAAAGACGCAAACTTATTTCCTTTCTTAAGAATAGTAATATAACCAGTATTGGTTAAGATCATTAAAATGCGAGAGAGCGAAGCGAGCGAGCGCTCTCAGGTGTTTCCTTTACCTTTTTTCCTCTTTATCCTATTTTTCCCTTCTCTTTTTTGATATGCGGGCTTAATACAAGGACATTATATTAGAATCTACGTGAGATTAAAATTGCACTTATGTCGGCAATTCTTTTTGGGGGGCTTGAGCGATGGGGGGCCTTCAGCCCCCAATGCCCCCCCCCCCCCCCCGTAAAGCCGTGCTTCCAAGAATGGATTAACAATTTGGGTAAGGGGGTGTTGGCATGGTTGGAGTGATTAGATGTTATCCTGGTGTAGCTATACTGGGAGTGTAAATAAAAAAAGAAGAAAGAAAAGAAAACCCAAGTTGGAAAACTTTCTCTAAATAAAATATATATCTACTGATACTGAATTTAATATCATATGAAAGAGTAATTCATATGCTTTCCAATGAAGACCTGTTTAGGTTGCCAGAGTCATGCATCACTACAAAATTTTGTGCGAAATCCCTGGTGGCTCACGTACTGGCACAACACAATGGACAGGATATAACAAGAAGCCTTCTGTCAAATGGGCCGGGTGCTCCAGTTTTCATAATGGATGTTTTTCTTTTCTTCAGATTTGTATTAGTGAGATGATACCCAATGCTTCAGGGGTTTTGCTTTGTAAAGTTTTTTCAGATTAGAAGCATTTGCTAAGAAGGCAGCCTGGCTGAATTTTGTCAGGTTTGAATACGAAAAAAAAAACGGTGCGAATTAAAGGAATGGAAAGATCCCAAATCAATGCAGGTCAAAGGCAAGCAGCATGAACGAGTGGAAAATGTCATATGTTTACGTGTGAAGATTTGCGTATGCCGTTTTTTGTCTGTCTGTCTGTGCTCCTTGAAGATCGAACCTTTTCTTGGTCAAGATTTCTGGCTGTCAATCATCATGTTCTTTATTGTGTGAAGTTTATCAGCCTCTGGTTTTTTTGTTTTTGTTTTTGTTTTTGTTTTTGTTTTTGTTTTTGTTTTTTTTTTTTTTTTTTGGGGGGGGGGGTTTCAGGCATCCACTAAATCAAAAGGAAATTCGCTTACTAACTTTGTGAACTTCATGGCTATGGACAGCTACCAAGAAGTTCACAAAGCCATTCAACTCACAAAAGGCGGGGTCAGATTGACCCAGAAAAGAGTCCGTTGGGGCGCACTCCATCCGGGTCACAAAAGATGACCTGGAAAAGGGTAATGAAGACTTGTTTCTTAGTCACATCTGACCTAATTCCAGGTCCCGGAACGGAGTGCGGCCCGGACGGACTCTTTTCCGGGTCAATCTGACCCTGCATTTTTAAGAGTGTTGTTTAACTTGTTAATATAACCTCCCGTTGTTTAAAATACCGTGGTTTTGCTAACTTTAAGTTTCATATAAAGTATAACAGTCTGTGTGAACATTGCGGTTCCCTATATGCTCTGAAACAAACAACTACATTTTTCACATTTTGCATGTGCAGCGATAGTCAATGGGCCGCATCCCGTATCTTTAGAGTTAGCCAAACCTAATAAGCCAGTGCTTACAGAAGAAAAAAGTATCCATTCATCGTGTGCAACGAGACACTGCATGCTATCTGGATAACGAACAATATAGGTGTTTATCTCTTAACACTCTCCGAATTGGGCAATTCGACCATACTGCCATTAAAGCTGATGTACAGCTGTGGTAGCAGAAACACAATTAGCTTGACACAAATATGATGTAGTCTCACACTGTCCGCTTTGCATTCAAAATAAATTCTGTTCATGATATACAAAGATATCATAACCATTATATCTGAAAGGAACCAAAAAGTTAACAATTCACTCTGCTCTACGCTAGCACCAGGGTGACCAGATTTTTAATTCTAAAATATGGGACTTGACTTCAGAGGGTCATGGGCAAGGCATAATGGTGAAAATGCAAGAAAGCGCAGCGAGCGAGCAAATTTACGAGAACTGTCTTCATTGCTGTCTCTAAAACTTGATACTGCAGAAGCGGACTCCCCTCATTATGCATGTTATGGGAAGGGTGTAATGCCACTGGGAAGCTACTCTTAATGTATTTCTTAATGACTTCTTATTCCTGCATCTCTTCCAAGGCTGAGGATGTGATTTATGTAGATTTTTGTATTGATTGTAAATCTTGTATCTTTTCAAACGGATGAGGTGTTATGGTTGATTTATGGCGAAGTAATCTTGTACAAACGAAAAACCTATCCTGCCTAAAGTCACATCGGCCTTGTACCAAGAGCAAGCTCATCATTTTTCACCTGTTTTTCGTTTGTGATAAGTGGATTTCTAAGATTATAAAATACATTTCCAACATAATTTCTCGCAGGATGGTTGAGAGATTAAAAAGGCCTGCTATCACATACTTTATGCTTCCAAGCTGCAGACCAGAATTTTAATGGATTTAGGCCTACACTAATTGGAAATGGAGAGGGTAAATACATTATTATTTCCTAGAGTGGCGTTGTTTTGTTTTGTTTTTGTAATGGGGGCTGCGCATGCTAATGGGCACTTTAATTCAATTCAGTTTCTATTGACTCCGATTGAAACATGCAAGATCATTCTCAATTCTTAAACTACTGATCTCATAATATAAACATATTTTTAAAACTATTTCCAGAAAGAGAAGGGGGACATATAAACACACAATAGCATGACATTCCTTGCAATTAAACGTAACACTATGAATTTACAAATTCACAGGGAGCTGCTAGTTACAAAATGGTCTACTAATTTTAATACTTTGTTTTAGTGCCGTAACTTAAGCCGTGTCTCCTGAAAAAATGTGTAGGGGAGCTGCAGCCTTTAAAGTTATAGACAAATGGTATACGATAAAGCGTAAAGGTGCTTATTATATTTACGCTTTATCATTTTCTTTCGATCTATAATATAGATCGAAAGAAAAATAGATATATGAACATGATGAAGGGAGAAAAATTGGCAAAATATCGAACTTGAAAAGATAAGCGGGACTAAGAAAGGAATATCTTATCTTGAAAAAAAAGGTAAAAGGAATTTAAATACCGATGAGATTTTTAAAGAAATTCATAGATTTGTAATACAAACTTGTATATAATCAACCTGAATACGGAACAAATGTTGATGAATATTTTAGACATGTGCAGGTCCGTGCATTTCTGAATAGGAAGCGGAAAGTTGTGAAGGGTGTGGACAAGTGTTGTCAACCATAAAACCAAACCGTACACCTGACAGTTACGGTGTCAGTGTGGAATTCTACAGATTTTTTTTTAAAAACAAAACGCTATAAGCAACTGACGATGAATTAGCAGTTTTTAAAAGGAATGATATATCTATGAAACCATTCGACAAAAATACCACATGAAATACTGAAACGGGAAATTTACATTTACGTGACAAAACCGACCTGGGATAACTTAAATGCACAGAAAATGAATTTTGAATCACAAAATTGCGAACGTGGCCAGGAAATCCTCTAATATCGTAATGAATAAGCGACAATTAAATGTTCAGGAATGGAAGGAGGTGGGAATTTTGCAGTTAAACATGTTAATCACAAATGTAAATGGAACGATGCTCTCTGTTAATATTGTGACACGTTTAATGTTAATAATCTATTTTTTAGCAAAACTAACAAGGTCATTTTCAAGCCAGAGTCTTTGCTCGAAAGATAAATAGTAACATGATTAAACAGTTAAAATTTCAATTTTTTTCACAGAATTATCATGATTATGACCTCGAGACAATCAGTGTATACCTTTAAAATGTGAAACATGTTTAGAAAACGAAAGTATTGATCATTTCTTGTTCTACTGGAAGAAAGTTCAGGTCTACTGGAAAATGATATCTCGGATGATCTATTTTATGATGACAACCCACTTCTCACCGAAGGCCCGCGAGACCAAAGGCCCGCGAAATAGCAAATTGTAATCTATGATATCACACCGCTCTGACTAATTCCTGTGCCAGAAGGAAGTTTAATAATTATTAAGGGGCAAGGAGGACTAAACATGCTAAAGGAGGCATAATTATATCATATACTGATAGCGCATTATTTGTGATGAAGGAAAATACGATACGAGAAAAGTCAGTCTCGCGGGCCTTCGGTCAAGTGGGCGGACCCCGATTTTATGTTTGAAGAAGAAATCGTAATCAACATGAAGATGTTGTTAGTTGGGTATATAAAGAACAAGTAACGAGAGGTTTTGGCTTGATCAGTTTTTCATAAATTTTGCTCAGCGTACCTTTTATAATCATTAAATAAAATACAGTTCAAAGAATTTGCATCATAATAATAATAGGTCGTTCGCTGGATATTGTTCAAGTTTTTTGTTTTTCTGAAACAGATATGAATTTAGATAACGTCAAAGAAGTTAAGAAATAGATTGATAATTCTTCAGAATTTATGATTATTACAACCTTAAAGACATTACTTTTTTTGGATATAATTTATAACATGTAAATAATATGATAAATGATGTGATATTCTTGGAAGAGGCGAAGAGAAATAAAATACTCTAAAGCCAGATCAGCATCAATTTTGGGGGGAAATAATTTTCAGGGAAGGTTTGTAAGTGACGATGCTCTAAACAATAATCAGCTAATTAACCATGTTGACTGCTGGAAATAAAGATACAACCACAAGTCTTGTTAAATGTCTGGTTGCATTTAAGCATGCTCAAGAACAATGTAACTCCTTGCAATTCCATCCCCCCCCCCCCCCCCCCCGTCAAGCCGACTCAGCTTTTCTATACAACTGTGCGCAACCTGTCTTCCTTCCATAACAAAAATGCCCCTCTTGATATAGGATAAGTGCCCTTATTTGTGTAAAGCCGCTCCCCTCTAACTGATGTGCCGTAATTTTAGATTGATGGCCAAAAATGCCCTTTCTTTGATATATCTGAACTCCACAGTATAACAGCACAGTCAAAAATACAATGCCTTTTCTTGCAAAGCAACACAGTGGAACAACCATGACATAAAGGGAAGAAATTTAACGCATTCAAAGGGGCGGTAGAGCCGGGGGCAGGCGGACACAGTGCCCCCACTTTTAACCATGAAAAATGCCCTTTTAAAACCTGTTAAGTGTCTTTTCTTCTTACAAGGGCCTGTTTTCTTTTATAATAAGTGTCCTTTCACCTTCTAGTGCCCCTTTTTCGCTGTAGATTAGTCGCCTTTCTTAAATCCTACAACTGCTCCTTATTATATCAGATTAGTTATCCTCCCCCCCCCCTTTTTTTTGTTTACATAACGCTCGTTTGTCTTCTTTAATAAACGTCCCTATAGAAATGTGATTAGTGCCCAATTTGATTGCCCATTTTCGGTTCTAATATGCAACTGCACTTCTGCTGAGTGCCCCCTTTCACCTCTGATAAGTTCTCCTTTTTTTCAACTTGGGCAAGGGCCCATTTGAAATCTGATATTATGCCCCAATTTACTTTTGATAAATGCCCCCTTTTCCTTTTTAGTATGTCCCATTTCTCCTTCTGTTAACGTGCTATAATTGCCACACTTCCACTTTTGTTTCCGAGTGTATCCCTTTTCCATTCCGGCATGTGCCACTTTTCAAATTTGATACACAGCCATTTGATTTCTGATAATTTTTCCTTTTGCCTTCTAATAAAGTGCCATTTTCCTTACGGTGAGTTTTCCCCTCTAATCTGATATGTGTACCTTTTCACTTTTAATGAAGTGTGCCCCCTTTCAGTGTCTCCTTTCGTCATAAATCATTGCAAGTCTCTCTCCGATAAGTGCCCCCTTCAAATCTGATACATGTCCCTTTTTCACATCTGATTGGCCCTTTTCCTTTCTTGTGCCATCCCCCTCTTTTAATTATCCCCTTGCACATAATGGTAAGTGACTTAATTCAAAGTCTCCAAAATAGCCATATCTAGCTCCGAAGAATCAGAGAAGCTTCATTTGCGTTGCTCTTAGGCCTACTACGAGACCATAAAGTGAAGTGGAAGATTAATGTATGTAAATTCCTATAAAACTAACCGCTCCTTTCGTAAACAAATGAATACATAAACAAACTTGGAGTTGTAATTTGGATGAATTGGACTGCGCACATTCCATAGATGCTCGCCTGTAAAGGGGATTGAATGTTTAAATGCCTACATGTTACCTTTGTAGACGAAATTGAATGACCATAGGAGAGAGTGATAAGATTTTCTTAAGTGATAAGTTTTCACAACTGCAAAGTAGTTACTGTGTGAAGAATTAAAACTATATATATATCAAAAATCCTTAGAAGTGTGTTAAAAAGAATGTACACTGATGTAGGAGTATACCAATGCGCTGCAACGCCTTAAAACGCCGTTTTTCCTTCTTGTGTTCACCCGTTGTAAATGCCCCTTTTTGCTGGTGCCCCCTCACTTTGAAATGCGCTCCGCCGCCCCTGGGCCGCAAAAAGCAGCAATGGAAGAGGTATTTTTTCATCAATGGACTTGAAAAAAAAAATCTTTCAGTCTCTTTGGATTACATATTTCACGTACTCATATCCGAGTATTCAATTATTTACTCACTACAGGTCAATGAAAAAAGGTCATTTAATTGGCTTCATTGTACTAGCATTGTATTCATCATGTACTACAGTACTATATTTTTCATGATTCAAAATTGTAAATAAACGAACTTAAAATTTAACTTGGTGGTGGGATCGTATCACTACAAAATACACACCAAACATTTCCACCATTTTACCAGAACCAATTTTGAAGCATATGCTTATACTACTGTACAATAACACCAATGACCACGGTGATCAACCTCCCTTTTTTTTTTCTTAAGAACTCAATCAACTTACCGGAGTGATTATTGCGGGTTTGTGCATGCATTTCGGAGCTTGCACTGAGGAGGACAAGTCGACTAGAAGACAGTTGACAAAAGCTATTCCCAAAACAAAGTTTGTAATCATGATGAGATTGCTTTTTACCATCATTTATCTTCCAAATTCATTTCGCATTCACCATAACTTACAAAACGACAAATAAATATCGCGATTGGTATAGTCTTCCATTCATAGACCTCATCCAGAGAATTAGCAAGAAATTTGTATCTGACCGCTCGTGGTGTGAAACTTTATAGGCCTACTCAAACGACATGAACGAGGCGTCATCTATCATCCAATAATATAATGAATTTCAACGCCTTTCTGCAGTGAGTGATACTGTAATCGACGTCATGACTTTTTCACTCCACACGGAAGAGTGCAGAAGAAATGCGCATACAGTTCAGAATCTTTCTTCCATGCGTGAAAACCCGCGGGCTACAGATCAATGGCGTTACAACATTGTTTGAACTTCCCGATTCGATGGGGGCGAGTGAAATAACAATTTTCTTTTGGATAATATCCTTCCATGTCCCATTTGTATTTATTCTCGATGGAGTATTGAATAAACAAATAAAAAATTGTCAGCAGTAATAATTCATTACCTTGTCTGCAATGGATGCTTCATAAAAACATTTGGAGAACCGTGGTGAAACATGTTTCGTCACAGTTGAATACAAATAGCATACTTTGCTCGGCTTCAACTGAAATTGAATTTCTATGCTTAAAAGATGTCATTTCCACCCGGTTTGATATTGTTGGAATATTTACTACAATGGCTGTCTTGTTGTAGGATTATTCTCGCCAGACGACAGAGTTTATCTTTAACACGCTACGTAAGTTAGCACTGTAGAAAAAATTACTGCAAACTGAGCAGTACACCTAATAAGGGCCGTAGCTAGCGCGGGGGGGGGGTGCCCCCCCCCCCCCCCTCCCGCTCAAGATATCGTCGGTGAATCTGCGCTGCCGTCGGGAAAATGAAAAGGGGGAGAGAAAAAATGAGAAGGGGAAAGAAAAAAGAAAGAAAAAAGGAAAAAGAAGAGAAAGAGGAAAGAGAAAAGGAAAAAGGAGAGAAGAAAAAAGAAAAAGAAAAGAGAGAAAAGAGAGAGGGGAAAAGGAAAAGAAAAAAAGAAGAAGAAAATGGATAAGAAAAAAGATGATGGCAAGGTAAAGAGAGAGAAAGAGAGGTTCCGAGGTTGAGCTTGCGGGAACAGTGCAGACGTGCAGTCTGGTGGAATAATGGGCCATGTCGGGTCAGGAAGGGCTGTCCCGGCTGTAGTTTGTCCGCTATTCTTGCTCGATCCTTCATCATCCTTGGCAATTGGAGCGCTCTCTGTATACCGACGATAGTGTACCGTGATGATGGGGTCGTCCAGTAATCGGGTTTAAAAGCCCTTCATCGAGTCCAGCCTGGAATCTACATTCATTTTTTTTTATAGAAAATATAGCATTATTTTGTCGGTCGCTAGCTTCGCTCCGGTAGAAACAGAATGGTTTCAGACGACAAGCGAGGTGCCCAAATAGAGGCATAATTGACAAATAGGTGATCAAATATTATTTAGATATCTTATAGGAGTTTTTTGGCAAATAGACGATCGAATACATAATTTAGAAATCTTATATGTTTAAATGTATTTTTAAATGTATTTTGATGACGAGCTGCACTCGCTCGTATAATATTCACATATAGAATCGTTTCGGGAAAGCAAAAGAATTCGGCAAGCGAGTTGACCGAATATGACAAAATAAAATGAAACAAAAAGAGGGTATATTTTTTTCCTTGCTCGCTGCGCTCGCTTGTATGAAAAATAATTTAGATATCTATTAGGCCCATCGCATATTTTGATGAAGAATTATCACTTTTACCATGATAAGGAGTATGATATATTTTTCCTCGCTCGAAGCGAGGTGACCGAATAGGCTATGATCTATATATCTTATTGTTCGAATTGTAATTTGATGACGAAATAACATGAAAAAAAATAATTTTTTACTCGCTCGCTGCGCTCGCTCGTATGTAGTTAGCCACAAGACGTTGGGGAAAGCGAATGAATTTTGCAAGCGAAGTGACCAAACTTATGTTTTAAATATCGTATAGGCCCACCGGGTATTTCGATGAAGAATCATCGCTTCTAAAATTAAAAGGAGTATTATTTCTTTGCTCGCTTCGCTCGCTCATATAAAAGTCACCAAATCTGGTTGAAATTTCATGAAAAGGTGTAGGAGGGACGAATGAAAATGCGATAGACACACATAATTGAAAGTGCTCCATGGGCTTTATACGGTTGAAGCTGGTAGGATCCATGGTTGAAGTAATAGACGGGCGGGTCGTCGGTAATCAGTGGCCTCTAACCCCCCCCCCCCCCCCCCCCCCACTGAAAAAGGTCTAGCTATGCCCCTGCACATAATTATGGCCTAATTGTGCAGGCTTGATTGGCGCAAGAAAATAACGCATTCAGAATAATGCGGAATAGGTACATAAAGCATCTATAAAGATGATTTTATTATCATGATTATTATTATTTCAGAATGAACTGCGTACACATTGTTTTGATTTTAAACTATTTGCAATCACAGTAAGTATCGTCAGTTAGGTCAAGACGCAATCAAAAAACACCTCTTATTGAAAAGGCATTATGAAAGCCCGGCTAAAATAGGACGTCAATTCTGATGGCAGCTGTATTTATATAGTTTCTTTCAATAGGGGCATGTCACATTAAGCACTGTACATCATCAGCGTAAATCGTTTTCTGAAAAGCACCCTAAGCGAGAATCAAAGATCCTCGTTTTGATGCCTTAAACAGGGAACCTTTTTTGATACCCTATATACAGGGAACCCATTTAACTTCTCTGATTTTTTACCCTTATCAGGGAGATCTTGCATGGTATTTTGCACCCTTTCCGAGGACTGTTGGGGATCAAATTTCCTACTATTTCTGTGGATCTTCCCTTCTCATCAGCTCTGAATTGGACCTTTTCTTTGTCTTGATTTTTACTGTTTTTATACCCCCCCCCCCCCGCGAACTAAGAAATGGAAGGATCCCTTTTCCGATCCACACTAGAGCTTCAAAACAAGCGTTCTCTTCGCATTTTTATGTCGAGTACTTCATGGTGGGTGACCTGGGAACGCTGCTTCTGCTCCAAGTGAAATCTGCTTTTAGAACAGGAGCCTGTTCCGAAATAGTCACCCCATTTACATATGAAATTTGACCCCTTAAAATCAGACCATCCATCCCATTCACAAAATGCTTGTCAGACCGAACATATCCGCCGGATGTAGCCCCCAGGGCCTCCCAAAAGGGCCCAAAAGTCAGATAGATTTCACCCCATCTAACATATGCACCAAACTTTGTCTGGAGGAAGTTGTATGTGAAGTGGACTCGATGAAAGTTTTGGGGTTTTTTTTTTCTTTTTCTTTCTTTCTTTCTTTCTTTTTCCCCCCCCCCTTTTTTT